>JAAAQI020186774.1:0-22304 GCA_011800005.2 Stichodactyla mertensii
GGAAAAAGTCCCAAAGGAATGACACGTGACCTGTATTGGGAAAACAAATACGCCCAAGCGAATAAGGTCTATTGCGTAATGATAATTACATCCCCCAATAAACCAAAGCAAAAGCCCCATTTTGACATCTTAAACTTTTGTCATAGTTATGGAGAATCCAATAAGCGGGCATTTTTTGTCACGTCCTGATACAAAACCTGTATGTTGAGAGGTATACGTACCTTGAGGGTCTATCATAAGAGGCCATCGTCGTGCATTATCCACCACGATCCCGTTATCCACCGAAAAGGCGTCCACGGGTAAACCCGCGATGTTCCACGCGCGTATCTTCACGGGATCCCCGAGGGTTCCGTTGAGCGAGAAAGATGCCGAGCAAGGAATCTTCCTATCGTTGCACTGTGCGACCCAACTCTCGATACAATCCTGAAATATCAAGTGTCATAATAATATTAATAAAGGTTCTTATAGGGATACTTCATGCGACGTAAGCCTTTGTCATTCATGTGCCAACTAGAGATCGATTGGCCGGTTAAACCAAGCAGCATATGAAGAGCTTTTGTGAAAATGGTTGGCATATTAACATCACAATGGTTTTGCTGGTAAACATGAAGTATCGCTACATGCCGCAACTCACGTAAGCCTCAAAGCGCTTCACAATGATTGTCAGTGGAGGACTTTACGGGCTGCATATTAAGACGCCATTGGCTGCCGCCCAGCTTACATCCATGAATAACGTTTTCTTACGTTTCTGAAGTCTACAGTGAAAGGGCCAAGATACGCGACCACACCAGACGACAGCAGCACATCTCCAGTGACTTTGAGATACCTTTGAGATGCCAAAAGAAAATAATCAATATATAGAAAGAATGTTCATTAAAAAACATGATTACTAAACAGTGGTTTCAATTAGAGGTAGAGTAGAAAAACATGCACACAATGACCGCATTTTGTTTACCCAAACCTCGACTTGAAACCATTGTTTCGTGGTCTATTAATACACATACTTGTCTTCCAGCATTCTAGCCGTTTCCGTCCATCTTTCCTTCTCTCCGCCCAGTCCTCCTATCAGTTTCTCTGCTCGGTCCAGTTTCTTCTCGCACATGTCGATATTGTGTTCTAATTCCTTCTTCTTGTTGGTCATTCTCTCAAACTCATCGTTCAGAGCTTGTAGTTTATCCATGACCTAGATAATGCCCAAACAAAGAAATGTTAAAAGAAAAGACCTTGCTAGTGAGTATACAGGCATCAAGAGTGTCATACTACTGCTCTCTGCACATGCTCGCGTGATAAAAAAGTGAGACAAAGTGCCGTAAAATATGCTGTATTTTTTTTTTTGTTGGATCTAGCTTGATCTACAAGAACGTGGATCTTTAATAAAACACGCACTCGACATGACAAATGCAAATCAAATATAGCAATTTTTACAACCCATGCATGGTCTCACACCTTGAGCATGCGCCCAGAGTAGTAGCGTGGAAGTTTGTATACGAGTAAAATCTCTTTGCTTTCAATGTGTCAAACCTTTTTTGACCTTTATTTTTCCGTGGCCCAACCTTCAACCACAGGTACCCCATAAAAAATGAAAAATGAAAGCGGTTCCTAATAAGGTCGTTGTTACTATGACAACTAACCTCTTTTAGCTGACTTCTCTTTAGGTTTAGTTTCTCCATCTGGATGGCTAGTTCTGCCTCGGCTGCTGCTAGTTTTTCTTTCTTTGGACCAACGACCTGTTAAAACCCAGCATGACATTACAACTGTTAACCTCTGATCCAATCTATAATAATTTGATTAAACCCTGGAATGGGAATCTGAATGGGAATCGAAAAAACACATGGATAAAAGAAAAGGTTGGAAAGGAGAAGGTCTTAGACGCGAGACACAGCTCATGGCACGGACACGATACGGAATGAAACACATCTGTTGAGCCAATCGCAGCTTGGGAGATCCCTGTTTACATGCTTTCACACAGCACTATCACGGTGATCGTCTGTACCATGATTTGTTCACATAAATGATACGAAACTGGTCTACAACGTTCGCTGTTTACCTTAGCTACTCTGTCATAGACCTCCATGGCAAGAATCCATTTACACAGACCCTCACAAGCTGAAGATACACTTCTGATTACATCAGGATTGAAATCTGGATTTGTTACATACCTGGATAAAATTACCAATAAATAAATATTAGTCGTCTATATTAGTTATAAGAAAACTAACTATAAGGTTGTTGCGCGAAAAAAAAAAAAAGTTTTCTAACCAATCACAGTCCGTTGCGATTTTTCATGGCCGGCCCTATGTTCGAGCACTCTATTCTACCTGAAAACTATTGACCATTTGATCCAATATATTTTGAGTCCTAGAAAATTCCAAAACTTTTAAACTGAGTGAAAACTATTTGAGATATGATTTTAACAATAAAGAGAAGGGTCGGAGGTTTTGACCAACGATGCTTTGCGCAGCTAGTTGTTCGTTAAGCTGGGAAGGTCTATTGGCCATAGAAACAAGATGGCGGCATGATTTCAATATCACGTTATTTTGAGCAGAATAATAGACCGATCCCGCGATCCATAGATACTGTTGCTACGTCGGACAAGCCAAAACTTTAAATCGAAATTGCGCTATGAAATAAATGTCGATTACTAAAAATCATATACGGCTTAGTTTTATTTTGTGTAACGCGGGAAAACATTGACACAAACAGCCAATAAATGTTTAAATGTCCCTGAAATCGAGAGGTTTGTAGTTTTGTTTGTCCGACGCTCCATATTCTTTTGGGGAAAACTTTACGCTCTCATTGGTGGAGCTAGTGATGGCGGGATCGGTCTATTTAGGTAAATGTCAACCGTTGAACTTACCTTTCTCTGATCTTTTTCATAATGGCGGGAGGAATGTTATCCTTGTCGTACACTTTGAGTGACTCGAGGAACTTCAAGTCACCCAACATCTTCTGTGAAGGACCCCAGAAGTCCTCGACCATACGACCAGATCCCGACGGGTCTGGCTTACGCTCGGGTTTGATGTTTTTCATGATGCACACGCCTTCCATGACCAGTTTGACAGCTGCAGGAGGGTTCTAAGAGGAGAAGAATGGAGGAAATTAGAATGCGCATACCGTCATGCAACGCCACGCAAAAACACGTCACGATAAAAATATCGAATTACAATCCGACAATCACGTACCGTGTGCCGTTAGCGTACCAGTACCAGGTCTTTTAGCCACAACATTGGAGCAGATTTCGTATGACTGAAAAGCTCGCGGTACAAGCAGTACCGTAGGTGTGCCTTGCCGCGATCGTGATATTTTCTAGAATTTTGACGTGGCTTGACCCTGTCACAACCGTGTTCGTGCCACAAGTTTTTCACAGTCACAGGTAATCTGCTCTATGTAGCACGCAAAAACAGCAAGTTTCATTTAGTAAAAGCACGTTGAGACTTTAAAGAATTTTAGAAGAGAAAGCCAAGTAACCAGGAAAAACCTTTACAAAGGCATATACTGTTTCAAGAGCGCCTAGTGGCCGGCGACCGGGAAATGCAATCACCACCAACAATACTCGGGCTCCCCAAGAATTTCTTTACATCGCATACCTTCATACTTTTGACCATAGAGATATCACTTGGTTTGAGTGTATCTAGAGCCTTGAGAGCAGCTTCCAGAGCAGGCAGAGCCTCAGCTAGATCACTTTCACACTCATCTTTGATGCCCTTAGCAACACCTGCAGCTTCGTTAGCAACAGCTTCGTCTGCTGCAACAACCTAAGACAGTTAAGAACGAAACGTGAACACCACCTTTTCTAAATTTGATTAAAATTACTTGTTAGCGACATGAGTGACTAAAATATTTCACATTATTGTAACAAGAGATGAAGACAGCAGCAACAGCAACAGCAGCAGCAAAAACAACAACAGCAACAACAACAGCAACGAGTGAAAAGTAATGAAAATAGTAGTAGCACTTTAGTGCAATCGAAGAAAATTAAGGAAAAATGTTACCTCCTTCTTAGCTTCGACCTCCACAGTATCCTGCTCGATCTTGACCATAAGTTTCTCAGTGTCTGCAGATGTTTGGACCAATTCTGGCTGTAGGTCACTCAATTCTTTCTGCATGATGGAGACCTGTGAAGCAGCGAACTCTAGCTTCTCCAGACCAGTTAGGTATCGATTCTTCAAAGCAATTATTTCTTGTCGTTTGATGTGGAGCAGAGTTTTGAATGTCATGATCAGTTCGAGGTACGAGGTGGGTGTTACGTAATTACGACGGCGAAGAGTTGAATAATAGCTGTAGGAAAAGGTTAGTCAGTTTATGATATTCATTATCATTGTCACCACCACCACCACCGTCACCGTCACCACCACCACCACCACCACCATCACCACCGTCACCGTCACCACCACCACCACCACCACCACCGTCACCGTCACCGTCACCACCACCACCACCACCACCACCACCACCGTCACCGTCACCGTCACCGTCACCGTCACCACCGTCACCGTCACCGTCACCACCACCACCACCGCCGTCACGGTCACGGTCACGGTCACGGTCACCGTCATTGCCATCGTCGTCATCGTCATCAAACCTACCTTTCTGACAATTTTCTGACGCTTTCATGGAAGTATTTACACATGAAGACGCATTCTTTCCTGATTTCAATGGCCATGTCTACTTCCTCTAAGAATTTATTGGCCACCATCTCGAGGGCGTCTTCAGGCCACGCCTAAGAATATGGTAGCAAAACACACATGGATCAGTAAAGCTTTTTTTTGGCTCGCTGGGTTTGTTAGGCGAAGAGCTATTAAGGTCTGCCCTTAGCTTGCAAAACGACGACGATTGGACACTATATATCACCAACCTAGGGACGTTTATAGGCATCGGAGTACTGACTAACCTGGAACCAGTCAATAGTACAGCAGTTGATAAGAGATGGGAACATACGCAGCCTGTTTCTGAACGCGTCTCCAATAGGACTCATCGCCAGGACTACGTGGAGGTTAGCTCGTACACGTTCAATGAAGAAATTGTACATAGCTAATGGCGTGGCATCGATCTTCTTGCCCTGTATAAAAACAAGCAACATGATGACGGCTAATAGTGATCACTAAATGACTTGTTTTCAGTATGATTTATGTACAGATATAGCACTATCAATGGCCTTGTAGATGGCTTTGCGCACGCCTTCCAATCATCACTTCCTAATACTGTGCAACACACAAGCTTGCGCCCTACCTCAACACGTGCAACAGTTTGCATCTTATCAATGACATCTGCCTTCTCATCAGCGGCAAATATATTAGGTACGTCTCCTGTGTTCAGGATCATATTGATGTCCTCTACAAACGACTCTTCTTTGATCTGGTTATCGCTGAACAAGAACACTGTAGGTTTACCATCAACTCCAGCTTTTATTAACATCTTAAGATGAGAACAAAAAAGAAATAGTTGGAATATTTCTTGGAGCGTATAACGCATGGTATGGCAAGTTCACAACCTAAAGTTAAATATGCATTTACAATATATATATATATATATATACCAAAGCTCTTGCATTTTCAGTTCACTAAGATACAATGCACAAGGAGCCCAACCTTTTTAAGGTCCTCTCTCCATTCATTTTTAGTATAGTTCTTTGTGATTTCGATCTGGAATAGATCATAATCGGCCATGAATGTAGCAAGGCGAGTGGCACTCTGACGACCGCTGCCACCAATCCCTATGAACATGATACAGCAAACTCGTGATTCATTTGGACTTCTTGCGAGTCAAGCATCATCAATCGCGGGGGTGGGGGGAGGGGAGGGGTCGATATTATACATACTGATGTTCTATAGCATGTGTGCTGTGTAAGGCTATGACTATTACTGACTTACCAACAAGTAGGGCGTGCCCATTATCTTGCTTCAGAACCCTGCTAACCCTTGAGATATGTTCGATGGCAAATTTAAACATGACAAGTGACATTGGTGTTTTACTCATCTGATTAAACTCGTCCAGGTATCTGAAATTATCAGGAAAAAAAAAACAAGTAAAAGAACTGAACAAAAGAGCCTCCAGGTGGATGATGCGCGAGTTAAACGTAAATATCTATAACGTCACAGAAACATTGCGGAAGTGACAGAAATAACTTTGGCCGTTGCGACTGACGTTGCATTTTACAGATGACATCCGGTAACACTCTTTTCTTTTTCCATTTTTGATTTAGAAAAACATGGTGCATTCTGGTCGAGCTTACGTACGTACACCATCATATAAGGTATCTGTTAACGATAGATGTTTGTACCCAAGGAAGAACACAATGTATGTACTATATTTAGCTTCCTAGAAGATATCGAAACTCATTGTGTAAAATTAAATTTCTCGTCCAGTTAGTTTATAAGAAGCGTCACTCCCGGTTTAAGTACATGAACCTTTGCCTCACACTTACGGTTTCTTAACCACGACTATCCTGGTCATATTTTTACTTACGATTCTATTTGCGTCGTAAGAAGCTTCAAGTCAGTCACTTCATCGTATATCTTATCAGCACTATCAGGAACCATGTAGTCTCCGAAGAACAAATTCCTAATGTGATCGTCCTTGAGTTTTTGTCCCGTGGGCACAAGATGCCCGACAAGGCGATCTATGTCGAGTTTAAACTGCTGTTTAGTGGTTTCTTTGATCAGGTCGAAGAACATCTGTCTGTCGTGGTCGTCGATCAGTCGGTCGTAAAACACTCGGTAGACCTCGTGGATCCACAAACGAATCAGCTTGTCGCCTTCGGTCATGTGAGTGGAAGGAACCAATAGGACGCCGAACATAACTCTGGCGAAGTCTCGCAGGTTGAAGACATAATGGGACTTACTAGGGGTGGGGAGAAATTTTTCGACGGCTGATTTATATACTTGCATGGTGGCTAAAACCACGATCTAGTGGGATATAAACAGCGTTAATATCCTGATTGCGTATTCATTAATGCGCTAAAAATGATCAGGGATTGCGCAATACCGATACCTATCACTTGTTGTTCAAGGATTTGCATCACAAAGCGCTCAATAACTGGTGCAAGTGCGATATCCTTTAGATGCAACTGCACCATTTACTGAGCGGTACTCGACTAGTTTTACAGTGCAACACTCTCGTGAAACCTGTCTCGCAAGGCCACCGCACAAAAGTTCCAGGTAAAAGTGTAACAGAACCTTAAAGCGAAAGATGTGGAACACAAGGCCTCCTCATACAGTAAACGACAAAGACAGTAAATGATGAAAGTCTGATCTGATCTGCCTGTTGCATGAAGAAGCAGCATCAAGCTTCATTCTCAGAGATTTATATCTTAAATCGAAAATCAAGGTGATTACCTTTCCTAGTCGCTGAAAAGTGGCATCGAATCCCTTAGCGAAGTGCCAGTCAGCTATGAAGGTGAAGATCTTGTTCATGGTGTTATCATCGAACGAGTCGATACAGATGATGTTGGTGTGGCGTACGAAACGACCGCAGATGTCGTTACGTCCTCCTCCTGGTGGACCCATGGCGGATACAAACAACTGAGATCAAATAAACTTGCTTAGGAACTGTTCATGAATTAGTAGGGGGGGAAGGGAGGGTGACGGAAAATTCCAACGGTTTGACATAGGATCGCGACTCCCTGAAAACGGAGAGGAGAGAACGCGCAACTAGTGGAGAAAGCGAGGTATAATTAATTCGAGATCGTATAATGCTCGTTACATCATCGCATGGAAGAATGACTATTCATGAACAAAATTCTGTTAACAAAATTAAGATGTAACTGGTCTTTTGAATGCAACAGCAATATATCAGAGAGAGATTTCGCGTGAGCAAAACGATAAGGGTCTTTTTATAGTTATAGAAGATGAATTACCAGATCCAAGAGTTCGATCTTTGACGTGTCTTTCAGATCATACCAATGACCATGATCAATCCACTACAACAGAAAAAAAAACATTAAATCGAGAAGGTTATAAGAAACCAAAGTGAGAATTCCGCGGTGTGGACGGGACTTCCTAACAGGCAGAATACGATAGAGGAGTTTTCGTGCCCGTCACGGTACGGTCCGTTGAGCCAAGCCCAGCGCGCATGATCACTGCTTACGCACATCCAATGAATACTCTTGGACACCGCACCATCACGGTCATTTTCTTCATAGTTACAGTTGAGATATTCACCTGTCTTAGCAGTTCAATGGGTGGTTGTGCTCCATATTTTTCCTTTGCAGGCATGTTAAGGTCATCTACAAACACAGCGCATTTCTTTCCAGGTGGAGGTCCATACACTCCTTTACGACGCCTATAATAAACACGAAAAAGAACGCATAAAAACAACTGTATATCATGCTTACGTCCGGCTAAGAGGCGTCAGAGAGAACACACTATAAACGACGCTGGAAGCGACGCGCGCAGGTGCGATAGCGCTTGCAGCGGAGCGTCTCAACAGACGCTCACAAGTGCCTAGACAGTTTCAGAGCTAAACATGCGCGCGGAGCGATTTCAGTGATCATTCTAAGCAGCGTCGCGTGCAAAGCCTCGACGTATGTCATTTATGAATATCTATCCAGTCAGCCTTAGGCGTTAATTTTACTAACAGGAAAAAGGGAGTGAAAAACTGAAAGAATGGGATCGTGAAATACCTGTCCAGTTTTCCCATGATGATGTCCTGTGTCATTCCAGCAGTAGTGCGAGCAGAGAAATTGATATTAACAGGTAAATACCTGTATTAGAATATAAAACACTCGACATTAATACCTCACACTCCAGGACAATTAAAGAAATATGTAATAACTATGGAGCGCTGAACTCTGTCTAAACATTATACGGTTTCTGGGGAAATATATTGAACAGCCAGCTGAAATGGCGGGATGGACCTTATGACCTATCAATGCAAGCCCCTAGACTAATGTACTGAACTGTTGCTACACAATCTTAAACAGATTCAAAACACTGCATTCGCGGTCCCAGAACCTGAGTTCCAACTACAGGCGGAAAAATCCGGTACGGTACCTTATGTTTAACGGCGCGCCTTTTATTGTAGTCGAGGAGGTATTCTAGGCCCGGGTAAACAAAGACATCGTGTAAAAGTTGTTCCGTACCGTGCCGTCTTTTTTAAGCATACACACGGGGTTTTGAATTCACGTTAACGGAATCATCTTTTGACAGTATTTACATTAAAGCAAATTAAATAGGAAGCGTCAGGAATAGCTTACTTTTCTTTTGGTAATTTAACGAGATAGCTGTTGGTGATGGCAGATTTCCCTGTACCAGTAGGTCCAACGAACAGTAAAGGTATCTCATGGGATATGAAGGTGGACAAGAAGAATATCTGACGAGCTGTATCATCTGTCTCTACTGTTATCTCGCTCACCTGGAAACCATAACAACCACATTGATTATTAAATTAAATAAATGTAGTTCTGATCACATCATTATCCTATGATCATTATCTTCAAGAATACTAAATGTGTTCTCTTTACGCGAGTCCTTGGTTGCTTAACTTTAGTTCAACTAATTTGAAAGCGTTCACGCAAGTCGCTTGTCTGAAATCAAATAACCTCACGTTAAATGTCAGCAATACCGGCTACTATAGGCATCCTTTTATTCCCATAAACATAAGTGGCCGGATTATCACGACTTTTTTCAGGTATTCAAGCTAGACCAAAATGCACAGCGTTCGCTCGCTTATATCATGGGGGAGAGGTCTCGTGGCTCTCTGAAAATGTAGCTCAGCTGCAATGGCCATCGTATTTTTTTGGGAAAATAATTTCGCTGAGCTGGGGCGGATCTAGGATTTTCAGGGGGGGGTCATTTTACATAAAATGTTTGATTGTATCTTGTTGCATTGACCAAACGGCCATGTTCCAAGATAAGAAGGGGGGGGGGGGGTCAAGGGTACCCTGTGACCACCCCTTGGATCCGCCACAATTCAGTTGCACTAGTACCTTTGCTTCTTTAGGTATGACGGTTTTGCCCTTGTCAGTCAACTCGATCCAGTTGTTCCACGAACCGTTTGCTTGCTTCACAAAGTAGTAGTCATACACGGTACCTCGATCTGGGAATACATTTTGCTGTTAAAAAAAAACATATGAAAGAATGGATAAGAAAATGAATGAGTGATCGAATGAATGAACGAAAGAAAGAACGAAGAGAAAGTGGAAATGGAACGAAAGAATGAATGAATATTAAAATAAACAATTGCATTTACTAGGAGTAATTTAAGGACCGATGAAGTCCATCTTTACCTTACTCATCTTGATGTCTTTTGGCTTTTGGTGGTCCTTATCGGTACCACTGATCAATAGCCTGAAGAACGCGTCAAATTTCTTACGGCTGTCACCATTGAGGGTACCACCAATGGACCACACCATGGAGAAGATGAAAAGCCCCTGAAGCCAGTTAGTTATCTGGAATAATAATACATAAGAGATGTGTCAAAAACAAAAGAAAACACAAACAAATATAATCTCTGTGCAGAAGAGAAGCCATACGGAAGAGATGGGTGTGAATTCACCAATAAAGTGGCTTCTGTAAGACAGAGTTAACCAGTCATGAGTGACGGATAGGTCAAGCATTACCTGTGTAGCAGACATGCGGTCAGCACCTTCAGCGTGATCTTGCGCCTGTATCTCGTCCAACAGACAAGTATACAGCCGTTGAAAGGATAGGACGAGGTGCATGTCCGATGAGACAATGAAGAATTTGCACTCGTGACGAATGAAATCTGTGGGAGAAGTAGATAAAGGTGATGTGAAAACAGAAACACAGCAGATAGACAAAGAAACAGGAAGGTAATAAGAGGTGCAATCATGAATGGTAAATTGTTACCTAGACAAGGCTGGACAAGCCAGTTAAAGAGAGAGCGGATGGTTTCTTTGTGTTCTTTAGTAAGCACTTTAGGAAGAGTGTTCATGTAGGATTCCATCAATGGTCTCCAGCCCATCTGTAATGGAAAAAGCATTCATACCATCATGATCATGATAATGATCATTGTCGTCGTCGTCATCATCATCATCATCATCGTCATCACCATCACCGTCATCACCATCACCGTCATCATCGTCCACCATCGTCGTCCACCATCATCGTCCACCATCATCGTCCACCATCGTCGTCATGGTCATTACCATCATAGTAATCAGAATCATCATCACCATCATTTGTCTCAGTATATACTGTAACCATAGCAACGATAAGGTGGCTGTACATACCTGGTTAGGTTCCATGTAAATCATGCCACATCTGCTGACAGTAGCAGGTGATGCTTGTTCAAGGTCAGCTGGTTCAAACATTAGACTTTGTTTATTGCTCATTTGAATGATCTCACCACTCATCAAACAAAGCTAAGAAGAAGAAGAAACAAAGATTCAGTCTCACTAAGAAACGTTTATTGAGCAAGTAATCAATCGGTTGCTCGCTCGCTCGGTCAGCCAGTTAGTTGGATTGGCCACTTACTAGTTGGCTGGTGGGTCAGTTCGTGTTAGTCGTTCATCAAATCACATTGACGTGACACGGTAAGGCACGTAAAGAGCAGTTTTCGTATGACTGTAAAGCGTCACGCCAAGCAGAAATCACGGTACGGAAGATTCTCATCCAATCAAAATGCTTTGACACGACAGTATCACGGTCACGACACGGCACGTCCCTATCGTTGTTTTGTTTTTCACAGTCATATTAAAACCGCTTTATCAAATTTGCAATCCTACTTACCTTCTTATTATCATCGAGTACAGTGTTCATGTTTTCAATCCACACAGCATCGACTGGACCATCGAATATCAACCATTTCCGATCATCTGTCGTGGACGAAGCTTGGTCACGGAAGGAATTAGCTAGGACACCGTCAGACCACTCGTGTGATATGGGATCAAAGCTACCATATAACTGGCCCATGGTCTGGGATTTGGGATTGATGATCTTGTAGATAACCTGTGGGAAGAACAATAATGATTTCCAGAGTTATTTCTGATCTCATAAATAATCTGGCCACCTCTCTTATGTGCGACCGCCTTTGGTAGACCACAGTGTCTTTAGTTCGACCGCCGACCATTCCTAAAACGTCTGGTAGACGACCACCTCTCATGGTCTACCCTTTTTCATCATCGTTTTTCACCTCAATCAAATACTATGGAAAAAGCCTTTTGAAGTGTTAAAAACTTGGTATCAATGATCGACTATACTTAGTAAATGCGGTGGCATACCTTTTGATAGGGATATCCAGCTTTGTTGAGATCAGTCAAGGAATCTGCTAGTATCTGTATGAATCATGAATAGGTTTAATCATTGCGTCTGGTTGACTTATGTAAGTATGAGATGACCTACCTTGAACGCCATTGTTTTACCGCCCAAGGGATCACCGACTATCATGAATCCATGCCGGACGATCATCATCTCGTATACCTGGAGGTTAGTGTAGCAAACGATTATAATGGCACCACTTTGACTTTACTAGACACATCAAACAACGATGACGGCGTGAGCATGTTTTCTTACGTGCACCGTCCCCTTCAAGCCTGGCGTTTCATCAGATATCAGTTTTAGCTTTCTCATGTCACGATGAGGACGCAAAGATGACGGCGCGCATAAAACACAGAGAACGCCATCCATTTTGATTTGTCCAATCACTAGATTTGTCTACTAGTGAGGACAGGAAGACAGAGGAAAAAGTCAGATAGAAATATAGAAGACAGACAGACAGACAGACAGGCAGGCAGAAAGGCAGGCAGGCAGAAAGGCACGCAGGAAGGCAGACAGACAGACAGACAGTAGGCAGGCAGGCGGGCATGAAGGCAGACAGACAGACAGACAGACAGGCAGGCAGGCAGGCAAGCGGTCAGGCAGACAGGTAGACAGACAGACAAACAGGCAGGCAGGGCAGGCAAGCAGTCAGAAAGGCACGCAGGAAGGCAGACAGACAGACGGTAGGCAGGCAGGCGGGCATGAAGGCAGACAGACAGACGGTAGACAGGCAGGTGGGCAGGAAGGCAGACAGAGAGACGGTAGACAGACAGGTGAGCAAGAAGGAAGGCAGACAGACAGGACAGACAAAAAGACGGACAATCAAACTGATAGAAAACCGTCCATTTCTGTTCGGTGACTCCATTACCTGTATGATTTTCTTGATGAACCAATCAGTGGCTTGTAAGTTGCGCAATTTACAGTTGTCTCTTAGAGCTTCTAACAGTACTCCATAATCAGGGTTGGGCCAAGCAGTGCCAGGGAACAAATCAGATATGATACCCTGGAACAACGGTACATCCTAACAGAAAAAGAAAAAACAACCCCATTATCAGATGATTTCGCATAATCCGACGTAGAGAATTAACCAATCAGACTGCGCGCGACTTATCCTCTCGTGACGTCATCAAAATAAAAATTCCTCAGGCATCGGTTGTGCGCGTGCTTACAATATTTTGCTATCCATACTTCACAAGCGCGTTTAAAAGCTATATGAGTCAGCTTAAGCTCAACAAAATAGAGAGAGAAAAGCGATGATAAGGGAAGTTTTATTTTGATAAACAATGCATTGCGCGTCTGGTAACACCAGATTTTTTAAAATTCATTATTCAGTCTTCAATAAAGCAGCAGTAAATTACCTGAGACAAGAACTTTGCAAGATTGACTTCCAATACAGCGCGTAACATGAGCTCAGCTTCGTCGTCCTCTGGGTGACGTAGTTTCAGGTTACCAGCCGCTGTGAGGACAGATTTGACCGCGCGCATACCGTAGTCATAGTGAGACTGGGACGACAGCTGCTCTGAACACAGTTGATATGTAGCGACAATCTTTTGAGCCAAACTGATAAGAAAAGTTACGCAGCAAAAATATAAACCAGCTGTAAAATATTTCTTGGAAGGATGAAAAGGTCTTTTTGTTGGTATTCAAAGCAAGCGCGTCAGCCGCTTTGCATTCGGATTCACTAAGCATTTTTACCTTCTTGCATTGAGAAATCCCATGGAGTACAGTGATATCTCGCTAATCAACGCGTAGTCAGGAACCATCATAGCAACGGTTCGAAACAACACCTGGTAACAACGACAAAAATAAAGTCGGTATCAAAATTTATAAATGGAGTTTGTTTATAGTCGTGTTTTAGAAAGAGGAGGCGATTTCTATGTTATTCCGTTCGTAAGAATCAAATCTACTGAAACTTAAATGGCTTCCCCAACTCTCAAACAGCTTCTAAATACTCAAGCACTGTGGCTAAATGACACGCATTTACTTTCTTTTTAATTGGTTTAGAGTGGAAGCCATCCAAGTGCCACAGCTTTCTAATGGAACTCCACTTATATATAAAAAATCTATTTCCAAGTAAAGGACACAAGTTTTAAAACTACAGTATATAGAGAGAGGGGAGGAGAGAGCCTCGTTACCTTCAGATTATCCGGTAGTTCTTGTCGTCCTGCATAACCAGGGTTCATGGTGATAAACATGGTGCATGTAGGATTTAGTACGAGCTCCGTGCCTTCAAACAAGAATCTCTTCTTGTGGGCGGCGATTGCTTTTTGAATTGTGGCAATCTGTTGAGCCACCACGGATAACACCTGTAACAGGACAACACTTGGTGAACATGCATACTCGTTAATATCATCCTTAAAGCACTCGATAACTGCATAAGACTAGTGCATATAGCGAACGTACTCGTGAAAGCAATACACAGTATAGACCGGTTTTTGTGTGAGTGGGAACGCACGGAACCGATTTACAGCATGTACACGGTACGGTATGCAGTAACACTGAAATGGCTTCCTATTGTTTTCGTGTGAATCATCCAATCACAAAGTATAGTTACGGTTACGGTAAAGTACAGTACGGCAACGGTACGGCTAATAATTTGCCGTGCCGTTTCCCACTCTTACGAAAGCCACTCTGAAGGCGCCGCAATCCGTAACGACACAACATTCGGATGTAGAAATTTCAAAGATGTGCAAAAGAATAAACAAAATATGAACTTTACCTCCAATTCAATTCTGTTGAACTCATCAAAGCAAGCCCAAGATCCTGCTTGAGCGAGTCCTTTAAAAAACTTGCCCATGGCTTTGAAATCCAGTCCATCAGAGCAGTTGAATACCACACACTGTTTTTAAAAGAAAATACTTTATAAAGGAAGACAAACATTTACCAGGGAGGGGAGGGGAGGTAGGGTAATCCATTTTTGACATAAGTGAGGGAAGTCATTTTCACTGGCCGGTGGAGGAGGTGGGGGGGGAGGGAGAGGAGTATGTAGATAGATATTCTGTAGAAATCTAGAGGGTATGGGGGTAAGGGGGGGGGGGAGACTCACCTGTTTTGCTACTGCTTTAGCCAAGTCTTTGCTTGTCTCTGTCTTGCCGGTTCCTGCAGGTCCCTCAGGGGCGCCTCCAAGGTTCAGTTTTATAGCTCCCATTAATGTTCTTTAAGCAAATATTTGTACATATTAAACATCGTGTTATACCCAAAATGTGACCCACCCCTCCCCCGTCAAAAACCATGGAACTAAAACGTTATACAAAAGCATTTCCCCACCCCTCCCCCAACAAAAACCATGGAACTAAAAAGAATTAGACAAAAGCCTTTCCCCACCCCTCTCCCAATAAAAACCATGGAACTAAAAAAAATTAGACAAAAGCCTTTCCCCACCCCTCTCCCAACAAAAACCATGGAACTAAAAAAAATTAGACAAAAGCCTTTCCCCACCCCTCCCCCAACAAAAACCATGGAACTAAAAAAAATTAGACAAAAGCCTTTCCCCACCCCTCTCCCAATAAAAACCATGGAACTAAAAAATTATACAAAAGCCTTTCCCCACCTCTCTCCCAACAAAAACCATGGAATTAAAAAAATTATACAAAAGCATTTCCCCACCCCTCCCCCAATAAAAACCATGGAATTAAAAAAATTATACAAAAGCATTTCCCCACCCCTCCCCCAATAAAAACCATCACCCTTCCTCCCCTAGTAAACAATGTGCAAAGTGTCTAAGGGATCTCTATGAAATATTTATCCATACCTGTAACATCTATCAGTTAAGGGAGTAATGACCAATCTACCGCTGTTGCCTAGATACTCGTAACCATAGTTAATAGAGGTGGTGATCATACGCACGACAATGTACTTGTCTTCAAAGTAGTACCGGAGCTGAGCAAGCCATTGGAAGTCATTCAGGTTGTTGACGTCATCTTGGCACATTTTTTGGCAGACGTCACGTGCTGTGGGGAAAAATACAATGGAAAGCCATATGAGAGCAGGTTCTGTGGAAGCCACATTGGTGCAACCATAGGCATGCTGTATATAAATGCCGCAGCAGGAGGAAAAGCCATGTGAGTGCAGTTATTGTCCAGTCCTAACATTGCAATCATAAGCAAGCTAAATAAATCCCGCAGCTGGATGGAAGCCACGTCAGTGCAGCGGTAAATGCGGAAACCATACTAGTGCAAGATATGCCGATCCCCCATGTCCCAATGAATGAATGCCACGTCACTGAAGGGAAGCCACTTACCATGTACATCAATGACTGTTAAGGCGCCAAGAGTAATCCTGACCCCTGTCTCTAGCTTGCCTCGCACTAAAGCAACAATCTCATCGATCTGAGCGTTAGATTTTTCCAAGTATTTCTGTTAAAAAATTCCCCCAAAAATTATGTATGTTAAAATTACAAGACAAATATTACATGTGACGATACGCAATAGCTTTTGCGATGGTTGTTCTTGTTGATGATGATGACGACGACGAAGATGATGATCATGATCATAATGATGGAATATGATGCTGCTGATGGCGATGATAAAATGGACGACGAGTATAATGCTGCGACTGCAGCTGCTACTACCGCCGATAATAATGGTGATAATGGTGATGATAGTGATGATAGGGATGATAATGATGATGGTGATGATAGTGATAATGATAGTTGGTGGTGATGAATGATAATGATAGTAACAATGCCATACTAACAGCGTCGATAAAAAATAATGAATGATAACAATATTTCATTACCTTCAGTCCTCCTTTAGTCGTTATAGCTTGTGCCATCTCAAGTGTCCAGTAGATACCACTCACTGCCAGAACCACCTGGATCAAATAAACCAATCATGAATTACCACCTGACGCAAGCCATTCTGGTGATGACATCACGTGGTATGCCTACCTGGCCAGGCCATTCCTGTACCCATTTACCACGTGGGGTTGTATTGTAAGCGTTTACAGCCTCCTCGGCTACATTCTTTAAACTGCTGATCATAACCTCCTCTACTTGAATGAGCCATTTCTCTACCATGCCCTGTAAAATGACAATGAAATCACGGACTGAAAAATATCAGTAAACCATTTGTTTCAAGACAGGAGATTTCACGGAACGGTTACTGCACACGCCAACGGAGTAAGGATGGTTCAGTTGGTTAGTTGCGCTGCCTTCTGTGCACGAGTCCAATTCCCAGTGACCTCGCATCCTTGTTTCGACTTTTTTCTATTCCGTGTATCTTTAATTAGCATCAAATACCCGTAAAACGGAGCACTGATGGAGATAGGGGGTAAAGGGCGCACCTTTGAATGAATGCTTATACATGAGCCCCTGGCTCAGGATAATTGGGCAACCACTCCCCGCGCTTGAACCTTTATGTAAAAAGTAAATTACCTTCACCTTTACTTAACGGTGAAATCTGAGTTGAAGCCACACCAGACACACCTTTTCTTAAGGTTGCGCAATTATCCAATTGTCTACTTAATAACGATTTGCAGACGCGGAATTTTCGCATTTGCAACCTCCTTTTTCCGTTTGTCGTACTCTTCCTCAACGAAATCCACATCTGCTAACTAAATTTTTACATTTTCGAATCTTTTTGTCTTACCTTAGCCTTTGCAGGAATAATCTTGGTGGTGTAAGGTACCGTCTCGTTCTCAGCACTGACCATACCTACTACCTCTTGATCTTCAGTAAACTCCAAACGTGCGATGCCCTCGAAACATTTCTTAAGATGTGGCTGCACACGCAAGGGATCCTTGGTCTCTGAAAGGATCTCGAGCAGCTCATCATTGGATAAGAAAAAGAACCTGAAAGGTAAAGATAATTGTCATCAGTTAGAAGAACAATTATTTGGGATCTGATGAATGAATTTCATTCTTGGTCTCCAGTGCTGGGCGAACAATGCCATTCACTTGCTATCAGCCGAGGAGTTTTCTGCCGAACAATTCTTGCTATTTAGCTGTTAAAGATCACATAAGACTGGAAATAACGTCTCTCTCAAGCGACCTTTATGAGACTTCATTCAAACGTTTACACAAGTTACAGGAAGTTAAAATTTTGACTTTCGTTCACGTTTGATCGGAGCAAATAAGCCTGAAAGTGCCAAAACGAAAATGAATTTGCAAACTTAAATATCTAAAAAGCTCGCGCGCGTTTGTAAATCATCAAAGCATCATGACGCCATATTTTCTCCAAATATGGGAGATAGAACACGATCAAAGACCAAATAAGGAACTAAAGAAGCGCGCGCACTTTTTTTAGGTAACCAATCATGAATAACAATTATGACGACATATTTTCCATATATGGGAAAACAGAACACACCAAAAGGCCAAATAAGGAAAAACTACAAAATCGCGCGCATTTTCGTAACTAAGTATTATATGGCGACACCTTTTCTCCATATATGGGAAAAAAGAACACGTGAAAAGACCAAATAAGGAACTAAGAAGGCTCTCGCAGTTTCTTAAGGTGACCAAATAAGGACAAGATGATGCGCACGCGCGCTGGCGAAAATGCGCTTTGTTTTCGTTTCTCATCATTGACTTACCGAGGAAAGAAGAGTTGTTTTTTCTCCAGGTAAGCATTCAGTCCTTTCTGGATTTCTTCAAGGAGTTGATTGGATTCATTTAGGCGTCCCAGCATGTTTTGTTGATTTGTTGCTACCAAAACCTGGGTGTCTTTAACAGATTCGCTCATGATATCCTGTTTGGGAGGAACATTTTAATAGACGAACATGCTTATTGAAGAACAGGTATTAACGCATGATGATGCATTTAAATACTTTATTAGAAAAATCAAACGAGGTCCAAACAAGTGAGTTCTATTGTTAACTGGTGTGATAAAGGTAAAAAAAACCGTTTGCTTAAACTACCCGAGACAATTCTATTCTAACTAACATGCTATATGGAATGCTTTTGTACAAAGCAGCCAAGGCACCTCACAAGGCACCTCACAAGGCACCTCACAAGGCACCTCACAAGGCACCTCACAAGCTCTAAATTTTCACAGCACAAATTACCTTCCAGTAACTATCCACGATACCAAACTTACGCCCTTCCTCGGGCATCTGGGCCATGATGTCTTCTGAGCTGAAGATTGGCTCTAAATACAGCCACGTGGCTTGGCACTAATGACATCATGGGAAAAGACTTTTTTGAATGAATAATGTGAGGGGATTGGTGCCATGATTGGTAATAAGAATAGTGGAAAAAAAGAGTAGGATTACACAAGCAATAAGAAAGAATGACTGAAAAACAGTCAGGCATGCATGCAGACAAGAAGGCAGACAGACAGACTGACAATCTTTTTTTGCTGTACCTTTAACCAAGCATCGAGAATATCCTGCATTGAAATCAACTTCTCGCACCAGTCCTGTAAAATAATAATAACATTATTTCAACCTAAAATCCCTCCATTTCAAACAACACTACAAGTTACCGGTAACCAAAGAAAAGAAAAGCTAAAACTTGATCTTGAATAAAAACAGACTAACGTGAACAGCTAATAAATTTAATTTGTCTAATAAATTAATTTCATTTTATTATAATTATAATTTAATCTAATTCTAATTTAATTCTAATTTAATTAGTCTAATAAATATAATTTGTCCAACCTTGATCTCTGCTTCAAACGGCTTTATGAAGGGAGAGCCACTCATGGTTTGTGCCTTGACAATGTGATCATCTAATAACATCTGAATATCGTCCACAGCGGACAGGATAGATACACCCTATAGCAATCAAATAACAGACATGGTGATGATAATTCGGTGATAATGATGATCATGATGATGATGAAAATCATTATGATAAATGATGTTAATTGAGATGATGATGGTGATGGTGATGATGGTTGTGGATACAGTGATGATGGTGGTGTTGGTGTTCGTGGTGATGGTGGTGATGTTGATAGTGATGTTGATAGTGATGTTGATAGTGATGTTGATAGTGATAGTGATAGTCATGGTAATTATGATAGTGATGATGACCGTGATTTTTTACAATGATAAGATGATAGTGATGACTATGCCAAGGATCATGACTATGACGATGATGAGGAGGAAAATGATTCTCCTCTTCGATGTCATTTTGCTTTGATATGTGCAAGAACACGATTACTAGGGAATAATTACCGTGTCTCTGTAGGGAACAAACTCAAAATGCATATCATTCCATTCTAGCTTCATCTTGTCCATTGCTTTCTCCAGTCCAAATTCTTTGCTGGCTGCACCGCTTATTTCTTCCAGCCTAGGTTTATTAAACAGTAAATAAACAATAATAAAATAAATGGGTAAGGCCTATTGTAGTATCCCAACTTTTATCTAGAAACCAATTTCCCTAAGGTGGCTTACCTTGCCATGTGTTTGTGTAAGTTGTATTCCAGCATGTTACAAAGAGAGGTGGTTGGCTCTGGCTTGATGTCAAACTCTACCACTTCACTCATCTGTCAAGACAAAAAACAAGCATATATAAAAAGATAAAAAGGGAAAGCAGATTTCTTATGATTGTGATGGCACGGCACGGTCACCGGTGCGCGGTACTGCAGATTCTCACTCGTGCGTGTGCGTTTACTCGATTAAAGCCTGGTTCTCACTAGCGACGCAAGCATAAGCGCAAGCAACATACGCAGACTCAGTACTGCATTTCTCACCTAGATGTGAGAAAAGACAAGCACCGCTAATGAGCAGTACGCTACTGAGTCTGCGTATGTTGCTTGCGCTTATGCTTGCGTCGCTAGTGAGAACCAGGCTTAACAAAGCAGGCTTTGCATGACTCTGTAAAACACAGAATTTACGACTGAGTAGATTTCGGATGACTGTCAAACAACGTTGCGCACGGACGGTACGGAATCGACAACATCCGATGAGCCAATCAAAGCGCACTAGATCAGCTGCTCATCCAATGAAAATGACCCGTCACGTCACGTCACATTGCGTCAGAGGATGCTCCTCTCGTTGCATCGTACACAACAGAATCCGTTTATCAAAACTACCGTGAGTCTTTTTCTTTTCCATAAAAAATCTACTCCAAAGTTTCAGCCCACTGACCTGTTCCCAATGCCTGTCTTGGATACCAGGATTACAGATGACCTGCAGCAGAGGAAGGTGAACCTTGAACTTGTCTATTTTACTCTTGACGCTGTCCGCAACACGTCTTGGTGCAGGCACATCACCGAATGTCTTGCTGAGTTTGAATACTGTACGATACATAGTGGAGATGTCTTCCTCGACCTCTTCAGCGTTGATGTCGGTGAAAGGACCTACGGGTATCAGTGAAGCTTGACATATAACTCTAGCCACACAACTGATTTTTTTTTTTCAGTATATCTATGATGGCGGAAACGTGTTCTACTACGGGATTAGACAAGAACACAAATGCCTCATTCAATAGAGGACATTTCGTATGACTGTGAAATACTTGCAGCACAAACAAGGTCGTGACACGGTCAAGGCGCGGCAAGGTATGTCAAAATTCTAGAAAACATCACGGTCGCAGCAAGACACGCTTACGGCACCGATCGCGCAACGAGCTTTTCATAGTCATAACGAAATCTGCTCTATACGATGTGAAGTAGCATTGGAAATACCGTTCAGCCAAGCTTCATGCTTGTTGTTGAAGGTCAAGGCTGTCTTCCATAGTTTATCATAGGGCTCTTTGTATGCAATCATGGTCTGTAGGATAGGAAACTGAGTGGGTTCCCATTGGAGCAACTCTTCCTCGGTGTTCAGCTCCTGATAACAAAATAATGATAACGAAGTGTGCTTAGATAGGGGCCTCTGTTGAAGTGGGAAGAACAAGAAGGGAGAAAAAGGAAGAAAATGGGAGGCAACAGAAGAAGTGTACTGAAAGGGAGACAGAAAGACCAAAAAAGAAGTAACGAAACAAGCATAAGAGATGGAGTGAGAGAGGGATACAGGAAAGGAGGAGGGGAGATAAAAAGTTATTAAGGTAATGCGATCGTGCAATTTTTTGTCGAATTTTTTTTTAAAAACTTGGCACAAATATCAATTTTGAGTGCTTGAGAAGAAAAATGAAATAAAAAATGGGGGTCACCGAATTCGTTTAGAAGATATAATTTTTCAAAGATGGGGCTTTCGGCCA
>JAAAQI020186885.1:0-22293 GCA_011800005.2 Stichodactyla mertensii
GGGCCGATTCTTTCGTTTTTCCATACAAAGCCTATCAAAAATCGGGCCGACAATCGTAGCGTGTAAATCAGCCTTAAGGCTCGAACACATGATGGGACGTTGCCTGCAGAAGTAGAAACGAGTCGTGGAAACACGATTTCTCCGTTGCAAGCAAATAAATTTTAGTTGGCATCCTTATCATCCATGGCTGTCACTTTAATCGTTCTCATCATCATCATCATTATATCATTACCATCATAGAAAATATTATCAAATTTACACATTTATTAAATATACTAATATGAAATATCTGTTATAAAACATAAAATATCAATAAGATAAAAAATTCCTTTCACTCATAATTTTTTACAGTTAAAATCCATTAAGACATTTGTTGTCGCTTTAGCAGTCAATCCTCACTTCCCCGGAGTCGCCATTTCTTGTAATAGTGAAAGTTGGCACTGTTTTTAGGTAGTAATCACAGGATTATCACAGGATTATCGCACTACATTATCATCACCGCACGAGTATACCAGATGCAGTTCTCTGGTGGTTACTGGATGAAGCATTCTTTGCTACAGGGAGAAAAAGCGATTAAAAACTTTACCAAGAGTTTCTACGTAAAAAAATTGAAACTATAGACTTGCGTGGGTCACATACTGTTACAGATAGTCCAGCTAGTAAGGCTCACCTTGGAAATTGTCGACAGATTTTGATCTCGAGTGCTTGTTATCCTTTGTTTTATCTGGAAACAACGCCCTGCGAGAGAAAGACCAGAGTATTGGTTAGAATTCGATTCGCCGTGCGATTATTCGAAAATTCAACGTGTAGTACAATACCTGTAGGATCTTGCTTGCATGAGGAACTTTCTACATAGAGCAATCTCGCTGGCCAATCGACGCAGATCGTCCCCTTCGAATACTGGCATGCTCAATGGCTAAGGATAAGATCACGGGAATAATCAGAAAACAGACATCCAGAAAATGCTCATTTTCCTGCTAGAAAAAGAACTTCTATACCGCTGCAATGTTTATTCTACTTTCATATATTTATTTTGTGCACTGAACAAGACAGTTTCATGAAATCATACCTCATCGTCTCTGAATCCGTCCGTCAATAGCCTGTGTGTAAACACGTGACCATCGTTGTCTCCTTGGCAACGGTGAAATCTGAAAAAGAATAAGGTTTGAGCATGCGCAAGGGATTTTAATTACAATAAATAAAGCAAGATAAGTTACCTTCCTCCAGTTTGAGACGCCAAAAGTTGGAGAAACTTGTTTGCCGCGCTGCGAATAGGGAAAAATGAAGAGAAAATCCGAGTTTTTAGTGAGATCGCTGGAAGGACAGAGGAGATACGAGGACATTTTGAGATTTCGGCACAAAACCTACCTGTCGTCACAGTTGAAAGATGTGCAGTGTATTTTGACGTTCCTTGAGGAGTTCAGCTTAGCCAGTTCACGGAGTACCATCGTGGTGCTGTGATCCTGAAGCGCAAGGGTGGCAGGAAAGTGAAATGATTTTGGTTACAGTCTTTGCGAGTCTGCCACACTCAAGTTGAAATAACGAAAGAGTTGCATCAAAATTCGTCTTATTTTCTCTACTCACCGGTTTTCCATCCGTCAACAGATAAATCCCCTGTATCTGACTGTCATCAAAAGCCATTTGAAGTGCTTCTAGTGTACACGTGGAACCATTGGCTTCAAACTCGGAAACCCATTCAACTGCTTCTTGGCACGTTTCGTCACTGGTTGACACTAGACTGGGTTTCCAAGCCACCGCTTCCGTAGAGAATCGAATCAGATTAAACCTGAGAAAAAATCCATGCGTGGTAATGAAAAAAATGAACGAAAAACAGGAAAGTTGAAGATGCTGTTGCAGACTTACTTGGTGGTGTTTTTTCTAATCTGATCCCACAGCAGAGCAGCTAACTCTCTCTTTAATTCGTCCATGCTGGTTACCATGGAGCCCGATGTGTCAATCAGGACTATCACCTAAGCAACGACACAGGAAATCAATGAATAAAGAAACAATAGATTTTCTTGATATTTTCGTGATTCTTTACCAAATGATGAGTTACCTTTTTCTCAACTAGTGTTCCAAAGACGCGTCTGCTTCCTGGAATGACGTCAAAGCACAATATGAAACAGAGTATAAATTTGAGCAACCGATTGGGGTAATAGTAACAACCCCGCTCTAAGGGTTTTATAATAATGCACATTAAGAATGTCATTCTTTATTTTGCATTGCGATGACCCCCCTCTTAGAGTCCTGACCTCCTCAAACGAGGCGTCCTGTATTGGTATTTGAATGACCCCCCTCTAAAGGGTTCTGATATCCTCAACTGAAGCATCCTGTATTTGTATTTGAATGCCGGATCCCCCTCTAAGGGTTCTGACATCCTCAACTGAGGCGTCCTGTATTTGTATTTGAATGATCCCCCTCTAAGAGTCCTGCATGGCTTTCTTACATACCACTCATCAACCATTGCATTCTCTTGACGTATCTCTTCATAACCTTCTCCACCTGTTCTTCATACTCCAGAAGTTCGTGCGGTAGAAGGTGAAGATGTTTGACTACTCCTTTGACCTCGATGCTTGGGAAGATATTGCAGTATCTGGATGGGGTTAGACAAGAAAAATCTTAACGAAATCATCTTCTTCATAAAGAGAAAGGTACTGACCACAAAAACAGCGATAGAACAAGCCCTTTTCCGGGTAGAGCTTTTCGCTCTCTCCACTTTAATCATTGTTTCTGTGCTCATTTTCAGTTGTAAAATCTGCTGGTAAAACTTTTTATTTTTCCTCTAGTTATCAAGATAACACTCACCTTGCAGGAACCGATTGCCCAAGAGTTTGTACCTTGCCTTTGGCATGAGAACACTCAGCCGTTCCCACAATGCTGTTCAAATCTAGTTTTAGTTTCGATAGACTGTAGTGTCGCATCCACTGATGAATAATAATAATAATAATAACAAGAATAAGACATTCCACTCATAGTCATCGAAAATATGCAAAATTACACCGTAAAACCTGATACGGCCTTCAATACGCATGACGTTTACTGACCCAGTCTTCCACAGCCATTCTTATTTGCCTGCCTTGCGCATTCCGCAATGAACGCAGGCTCGATTTTTTCCTGCTGTGCTAATCGTATTATATTTAGTCTGAAAAGGTTGAAAGAAAATACTACATACGAACCTCTCTTGTCGAGACGGGTTCTTCTTTATCGGGTATATATGCATGGGTTATAGGTCTTCTTGGTTTCTTGGTGATACTTGTTGGATACTGGGTGTACACAGCGCCTAAAAATACAGAAATCTTTTTATTATTTCAAGGAAATTCCCCTTCATGCTATTTTGATATCTCAAATGACATGCGCACTAGGTTCCACAAATGCGCATACGCATTGCCAGCCTTGAGACCACTTACCAGTATCGTTCTTGACTTCAGTGTAGAAGGTTTGCTGTGAGGTTTTCACAAGGCTTGACTTCCTTTCTTTGACCACGTAGTTCTTTGGAGCTGGTGCTGAAAGAAGCAAAACATATACGTCATGTTTTTCATATACCAACTTCGTTTGCGACAAAAGGTCAATGCTTTGAGGCTATTAGACTTGGCAAACGAAGAGCTTTATCAAAAACTATAATCGTTAGTTCTTATTCTATGGACAAGTTCTCTCCCCTTCCCTAAAGTATACTTCGTTGTCTCTGCTCCCCCCCGAACATAGTTATTTGTGCACTGGATGGACATACGGGCAGGAATCAAAGATGTAGTAGCATTTGCAGTTGGCGGTTTCCAGCACAAAGCCTTCAAAGTCGATTCCTTGGTCTGTGAAGATGAGCTTTGAGGTCTGCTTTTCTTTGTGGCCTCGGTACTAGCTTGAAGAGAATTCTGGGAAAGAAGCGAATTCAAAGATGAAAAAAATGCCATTTTATCTTTTTGCTATTCTTTGATCAATCATTATGGACAAACATATCAGCGCATGCGCTTATACCACAGACAACCCATGCAGAAGTTTGTCAAAGCCAACACTTACCATTCGTGCTTTAGTAAGTGCAGTGTGTCTTGGTGGAGTGAGCACCATCTTGGTCTTACTTGCCGATGGAGGTCTAGGTACTAGTTGGTTTTCACTGTCAGTGGAATCTGGTGTCTAGAAGAAATGTAACGTGTAACGTGACTGGAAAACTGAATATTTTCAAGAGATAATCTCATAAACGTACCGTTTCTACTTTCTTCCTTCGTACAGTCTCGAGTAGCATCGCAGTCTAAGACGAAAATGTGGACAGCGGTTAGTCACATGAACAGTGAAAGAAATGATGATTGCGATGATGATGATGATGATGATGATGATAAATTATAACAGATATTGAAGTGTCGTGATTCTCACCTTCTGTGAGTAGTTGAACGCCTTGTCCATCTCGTTAATAACAGCCCTTAAATCATCGCTCTCAATGATCGCTGAAAAAAAGAACAAGGTTCCTAAACGTTCAGTAAGAGTAGCATTTCTTTGGGAAGAGATTTTAGTTTAAGGTATGCTGAGATCTCCCAGGAATTGTATTAGTGTTTTCATACCTCCGTTTCTGTACCAATGAAAACGGCCGTGTACAACATGAGCCATTTCTCTTAGCGTCACAGCGGTGTCTACACGATCAGAGAACCTTCCTGGTATGGCGACCAGTCCATCTTCATCGTCCACCTCATAGAAGATCGTGTGTAGGGTTGTGTTACGACCTGCCAGAGCTTCACTCACAAAACCACAAGCAACTTCCTGGAAAAAGATTGAAACGATGCGCACAATGTATGGGGATCTTGGACAACAGCTTACGTCTTGTGCATTGAAATTAATCTGCCACAACTCTAGCATTAAAGCCGCATCTGCCAATCCTAATGCGTGAACATATCATAGCGTGACTCTCAAACCGCAAGGCTCTGAATAAATGAATAAAAAGCGCACACATTCCAGTGTACATTGTTGCTTGTAAAACGCGATTGCTATTAAGGCTCGGACACACGACAATGCGACATTGCCTGCAACGTTGCTTAATTCCAACAGGGAAATTGCATTGTGTTTCAACCCGTGCAGCTGCTACGCGAGACGTCGCTGGCGACGTCGCAGAATTAGAAACAAGTTCTGCTTTTACGGGTGCACACACGATTTCCCCGTTGCAAGCAAGTCACAGGGACGTACGTCGCATCGTGCGTCCGAGCCTTTAATTATATTAATCAAGAGAAAGGCTATCCCAATAAAAACATTTATGGCTCACCTTGGGCTCATCCGGGACGCCACTTGTTATCAAGTAGATTCCTTCAACATCTGGAAAGAAAATGCGTTTCTTAGAACAATGTTCCACATCACAGTAACTATAGAGCACTTTTGGTATGACTGTGAAAAGCTCACGGCACGTAAGCGTGCCTTGCCACGACCGTGATGTTTTCTAGAATTTTGTCGTACCTTGCCGTGCCTTGACCGTGTCACGACCGTGTTCGTGCCGCGAACTTTTCACAGTCATACGAAATCTGCTGTCTGTCTGTTTGTCTGTCTCACCGATTCCTTGTTTTAATTCTTCTTCATTTTCCACAGCACGTCTGAAGGCGTCCAAGAAGTTCCTGCTTCCCTTGCATCCTCGCTGAAGAAGCCATCTGAAAACAGAAACAACTTGGTCAGTAACCTGCTATAGTTTCTAAGATCAAAGGCACAAAGGACAGGAGATGCCCTTTGGACCAGACGAAGGTCTTCTCAAGCAAATCCCAAGAAAAGAAGACTTCAGCTTCAAGAATCAGAAAAATAACTGGACCGAGAAGAAGTTCAATGGGAAGAGTAAAACACTTACTTCCAAGTAGCTTCGAGGTATTCGGGAGAAGGTTCAACCATGCAAGGACGAAACATCTCCACCTTGTCACCAAAACTACAACAGAAAGGTAAACCATTAAACAGTGAAATCTTGAAAAGGCAGCCGCAAAATAACCCTGACAGTTTCTATTTATTTTTTTTATTCTCAACTGGGATCCCTGTCCTTCCTATTGCACATACTCAGTTACCTCTAAGATACTGCAGTGTTGTGCCAAGAGCCCACGTTCTTTTTGGTCTTTGCTAATTTTTTTTCCTTGAGCATGCGTATTAGTTTTTCAGGGACAGAGGGTACTGGGATCAAAGGAGCACATACTCCTCCTCTAAAGAAATAGAGTATCTCCCGCGTTGCATATGAATATTAAAATAAATGACATAGGAATCCCAACTTACCAGATAAGGTTATAAGAGGTCTTGTTGGCCATTTGCTGTTCTAATAACAGTCTGACATGTTCGTACAATCGTAGAATGGCCGGTGACATGCAGATTGACATATCTACGATTATCACAACCCTGTACAGTGAAAAATAACAAGGTTGCTTAGATCTGTTATAACAAAAGAGAACAAACTAAGAAATCAAGCTTTAAGATGGATACCTCTTTTCCACTACTGTTCCAAAAATCTTCCTACATCCAACAGAGAGCCATTCTGTTCTTCTCTTGTACAAATGAACTGCTGCTTCTAGATGACGCTAAAAACAGACATTAAAAAGTAGATATTTCATTCATTTAATTTTTCTAGCTATTTCCCATAAGTTTTTAAAATTGAATGTGAATCAAAACAGGACTAACCTGATAATCAAAGAGTACAGTTGGATCAACATGTACATTCTTTACTGTACCATCATGCCATCGAAACTGGGCCATACTCTGAAACATACCACACCCTTAGAGTTAAAATTTGGTCTGTTACCATTACTTTACCCTGCCAATGCCTTAATGGTTTCTTTATGGTTTAGTTCTTACCATCTCGTGTACTTTTGATTGGACCTTTCTATTAATAGATGAGATATATCCATCTACATAGGAATAGGCATTAGGTGCCAACACTTGATATAGATTGAGACCTTTAGCTGAAATGGAATGTGAAAGAAATCATGATCTTTGAATTATGAATGGCACATTTCAGGGTTAATGAAAAACAGTGTTGGTCACCCTGTGAATGAGCATGGGAGTGAGACAGTTTCGGGCAACTTCAGTTTCTCAGATGGGCATTTCTAGCAACCAGTTATTTGTTGAGAAAATTGCCATTTTTAGTTGATAATCATCAGATTTTAAATGTAGTCCTGACCATGGAATTACACACAGCCATCTTTGTCTATAAGTAGAGCAACCAAAATAGCTAAAAAAAGTGAAAAATGCCTGACAAATTTACCTGAAAATGCCTCACTTGCAACTCATCCACAGACTAACTGACAGCTTTTTTTATTACCCCAAAATGTTTTATTATTTTATAATGAAATGTTGGCTATTTGTATTGTGCACTACAGTATAATACACACTAAACTATAATTGTTCAATTATACCTTTTAATCCATGTTGTTTGAGCCAGTCATGAGATGTTCTTGCAGGGAATGATGGGTGCTCTACCACAAGAGGTGAACTATCTGTAAAGTGTCTAGTAGAAACCATCTTGTTCTTTGTTGTTTCAAGTGACAAGGACTCCAGCGCTAGGCTATTTATACTCTAAAATGAAATCACAAAAGATTGAAACATTCCATTGTTTTAGTTAAATAACATAAACATTTTAACATTATTAATTCCATTGATTTCTTTCCTGTAAGTCTTAGTTTCTGAACATTTTTAGTAGCTTGTAGTATGCTGGTGTTGTTCTCTCCCTTGTCAAGAGGAGTTTTCTCTGGGTTCTCCTGTTTTTTCTCCCATAAAACAACATGTAACATGCAAGGCAAGCATTGTGTATATTTGATTTGAATGGTAGTAAGTGTATGGGAAAAGTCCTTACAGAATAGACCCTTCTTTATCACTTATTGACTTTGGTTTGCTTTTGAAATTCAAGTTAGATGGTATGTCTTTAACAACCATATCAAGCAGTATGACAAAGCAAAACGGGGACATTTTTCTCCCTACCCTATCCCCCATGGTGTGGTGTTGGTCCACAGATGCTCCTCCTCTGAGTTCTTGAATCTTTTTAAGAACTTCTTTGACCTTTATTACTTCTTTATCTAGAAGACTCAAGTCTGTACTTGTCATTATTTGCTCCTGAAAAAGAAGGGAAAAAATGGATGAATGAAAGAGGATGAAAACAAAATTATGAATGTAAAAACACAGTAGAAAGAAAAAGGTCTGAAAGAAATGATTGAATGAATTAATGAAAGAAAGAGCAAATGAAATAAATGAAAGAATGGAAAAGTGAGAAGGAAAGATAACGTTTGTTTATATACCATTTACCATATACCATTTTTCCCATACTCTTTCAATTTTTCTTTTAATTCCATATGCATGGATGAATGAATATTTGTATCCATACTTACATCGCTAGTTGAAGCATAGCAGTGGTATCGACCATTAGTCTGTTGTGCAAGGTCATTCAGAAACAACTGCAATGTACAAGTACCATTATCAATAATATATAAACAGATATCTAACTGTACAGACACATGCTTGGTGTTAAACATCTCTTAAACAATACACACAATACCAAGCGTACTTACATTAGTATTAGCCACTGTGCAGTCATATGCTACAGTATGCAGTGGTACCGAACGTCCAGCTATAGACTCCCTAACATACTCGCAGATTATCTGTGGACTCTGATCAGGCCTGTGCAATATAACAACAACACAAATACAGAACTGACTTGGTTACCATGGTTACTTGGTTACCATGGTAATGAGGAGTGTCATACACCAACATTAGTGGTGTTATAAACTTACGTATTTCCTAGAACAAGGATAATGGAATCAAGCTCCTTTCTCTTGAGGACTTGCTTTAGTGCACCAAGTAGGTTGCACCCCCCTGATGGTTTTAGCGTATTCACCCACCACAGGGATTCATCAATGCTAAACAATGAAGAAATGAATAACACTTGTCAGTTTATATTTATATGATTTATCAGATTTTGAAATTGTTTATTAACTTGATGAGGTAATAATATGGACTAGTTAGGTGTTTATACTCACATTCTAGAATTGACATCTCTTACAACACTCCACAGTGGGTTGACTTTGGTCCCAAAACTGACCAGAAACAGCATCTCCTTGTTGATTAACTGTTCATTAATCAATTCCTGTAAAAATTCAGAATTGTTTATGAGTGCCTATGATCACTGTCTTAGGCACCAATGAATAACCACTCAATAGGACGTTTGCATGATGGCATAATTTACTAGCAAGACCAGAATGCTTTGAGTGGCTTGTGTTGTCAGGCAAATTTTACCAATTGTCTCTATTCCCAGGAGAGTAGAAAAATCTGAATAACAAAGCATTCTGGTAGTGGTAGTCAAATGATGCCATCATGAAAACATTATCAGCAAACCTGTCAAGGTTACATCTTTCATATATTTGCCCTGAATAATGGCCATACAAGTATTTACCTGTAAAGATTCCTGAAATAGTTTTAATCTTCCATATCCACAGTTTGCATCTGATGCATCAACCAACAGAGCAACCCTACTACCTTTGACAAGACCAAAAGACTAGAAAAAACAAATAAAATTGTCAGCATTAAACACCAAACCATTCAGGGGATTCAACAGTCACACAAGGTAATGGTAACCAAACCCTTAACAATTAATAATTAGTAATTAGTAATAATTTATCAACATTCAAGTGTGAACAAAAGGTGGCATGTGTTGCTATTGCATTGCTTCTCACTGCTGTGAGTTCAATGGGTTGGGTCGCTGGTTTGAGCCCTGTGGATACCACATTATGTGAGTAGAGTTTTTTCTTTCCCTTGCCATAACAGTTTTTCTCTGCATTCTCTGGTTTTCCTCCCTCTGTAAAAAATCAATGTGTGAGTTGTATGGGGAGATATTGAGGAATCCCCTGCATGGGGATTGAGATATTGAAGAATCCACTGTATGGGGCAGTATTGAGGGGACTCCCCTGTATGGGGAGATATTGAAAAGAATCCCCTATACGGGGAGATATTAAGATAAATCCCCTGTATGGGGAGATATTGAGAGGAAAACCCTGTTTGGGAAGATTGAGAGGAATCCCCTGGATAGGGACACATTGAGAGGATTCCCCTGGATAGGGACACATTGAGAGGATTCCCCTGGATAGGGACACATTGAGAGGATTCCCCTGTATAGGGAAGGGGGAGGATTTGCGATTCTTACCCTTCTGCTTGCTCTAAGAAGCCATTTAATTCTCTCTTGACAAAGATTGATAACATTATTGAGTTTAAATTCAAACTCTTGTAGCTTTACTTCATCATATTTGATGTATGCTGTGTCAGGATCGGCATTAGATGGTGGTCTATCATTAAAATAGTACATTACAATATAAAAACCTTAGTCAGCTATAAAACTAAAAAAATTAATCCACTGTCCATCTATTCTTTTTTGGCAGTTAATTCAAGCTGTATATTAATGTAATTTTCTTTCACCCATCCCATTTATTTATTCTTCACCTATCCCATCTATCCATGCATCCTATTTTGACAATGTTTCTTTCAAAAGATTTGATAGGACTTTAACTTACTTAATACGAATGCCACACTTGAGTATTTCATCTATAGTCAAGGCTTCAGCATCAATACTATGTCTCATCAGCCAGTCAGTTGAAGACTGTCCTTCAGCATGTGCTGCTTCTAGCCCAAGAACTGACTATAATTATTAACATAAAAATATAACCATTATAAAATAGATTCCAGGAATACAAACACAATTTACTAGGTAATATTTTATAATCTGTGTTGAAATTTCTGAAGATTCTGTTATATTTCTAAAATGAAACAACCAGGGAAATAGGAAGATAAATGATTCAAGAAAATGGAAAAAATTCTAAGGGATAAATTAAAAGGGAGCAAAGAATAGTGATATATTATAGTTGTACTATAATAAGGTAATAAAAACACATCGTGTAACATCTTTACAGATACTTTTTGTTCACAGAAAAATATCAAGAGTAATTTATAACAAAATAGCAGAATTTGAGATTTAATTTTAGACATGAGACGGAAAAACCCAACAATTTGTGGAATAAATCAATACATCACATAGTTCAAGTACAATATTACACCGTTGGCAGATACAATCATGAAACAACATAAATCCACAGATTACCTTGTCATCCTTTTCCGGCTTGAATTTCTTAGATTTGTTTGTAATAACTAACTTAATATGCATGTTCACTCACAGGAAACAGTCGTAGTTCAAATTCAGACTTATTTTCAATAAATTTAACTGTCCAAATAATTTCAAATTAAGTACTAAGCCTTTGAATTTTGAACAATATGTTTTTTAAGAAATGTGTTAATTTAAGTTAGGGAGAAAAGATAAAATCCTTCATAGAAATCTTTGTCTTCTAAGGTTCATCTTTTCAAGAAAATTTTTAGTGGATTTTAAAAAGAATATTTAGCATGTTATGTATCACCTATAAACATGAATTGTTTCCAAGAGGAGTTTTAATTTATTCTAAGCATTTCACATTAAATATTCTAACTAGACAGCTGAATTTTATGAGGTGCATACTAATTAGATAACAGACAGCTAATTTACATATCCTTGACACAGGCAGCCCAGCAAATTTTCAATCATTATAAAACAGGTTTTTTATGTCCTAAGCTGTTGTATCAATATACAGGATATTGGGAGAACATGAGAAATGTTTTAGAGTCATTATCCATTTGCAAGTTCTATGCTGTTTTATCTGTTGACAAAATAGCATAGAACATGTAAAAAGCATTTTAAAAACCTTTTATGAAATAAAATGCCGTTCTTTCATGGAAACCATGTTTCTATGCTCTTATATCCCATGATTTTTACCCAGTCAGAGGGCACCTTGTGTCATAGTTATTTTTTAATATTTGAGAGTAATGTTTTTCCTTTTTCAAGCTTCTGTAGTAAGGCCCTTTACATGGGCAATTATTTCTGCAATTCTAGCTGGGATTCAAAAATTATGTGTGTGAACATGAGTGGCAATTTAAGTTCAAATCATTGTAAAATCACACTAAATTCAAACATGTTCAAAGCAATAGAGATTCAGTAGCAGCATGAATAAAGAAAACTGCCAGTAGTTTACACACAATTTTGCATTAAAGCTAGAATTGTAGTGCTTATCTTGGAAACATTCACCCACATAAATGGATTCTAGGTCTCCCTCACCTGTAGCTGTGAGGACTGCTTGACTGAGGTAACAGTCAGTGATCTTGGTGGTATAGCATTGGCAGTACTTAACATTTCCCATGCCGGCATTTCTTTTGATTTCATTTTCTCATCTGGGTAACTACTTAGACTGTCTCTTCTCTTCATGGTCACTCGATGTCTCGGTTTGGACTGCCTGGAAACTGGCCTCTTTTCTTCCATTTTTTCTTCATCTTTTGTTTCCTTTTCATTGTGAATTCTTATTGTGGGTTTGGCAGACTTTGCTCTAATATGAACAGGACAGATCACATTAAACTATGATCAAATAACCACAAAAAGCAGCCAAAAACATTGTTTTTATTTAAATATTCCATTGTTGGCAACTAGATGAAAATTTATGCAATTCCCATAAAAAAAATTCTGATATGAAAATAATTTCTAGGATTGAAAAAAAAAACATTTTGAGAAAAAGCTTTTACCTCTAGTCAGAGTTAATAGAAGTGCTAATGTTTAAGGATTAAATATTAATCAATCAAACATGTTTGAGGAAAACCACAACACTAGGTTGTCTAATTTTCAATGAAAATGTGACTCATTTTTCAACTCAAACATCCGAAACTAAATCTAATATCTTTTGGAAAAAATATGCTACCAAAATCTAACAGAATAAGCTTAGTAAATGTTTAACTACAGTTTGGTTGACAGCCAAAAAATGCATCAATATTTTGAATGATAAATGATAGTTTAAAGAGCAAAGACTGTACACTACGGTTGTCATAACGGCTGTCATACTAAGGTGATAATTTTTGTCGTTATTTAACACATAAGATAAAGAATAGCATCAGACAAAACAAGAAAGACCAAAGTAGGCTTTAATTGTGCTTTTGTATACCTGTCTTGTTTTGGTCTTGGGACTTCGATATCAGAGTGAGTAATGCTCCACGACTTCTTGGGAAAGCTAAATAAAGACACCAGGAGTTAATTTAAACATAGATTTATCTTTTAGCTTGAAATCGTAGGTTTTTAGAAGCAGAAAAATACCTTTCAATTGGCTTTTCTTCGCGCGGTTTTTCGACTTCACTTTCTGACTCTGAGCTCGATGAACTCGAACTTGAGCTGGATGACTTCTTGAAGACTCTAAATATCTTTTTCATTTTTGTATAGGTTTTATGATGTCTCTGGTGCTACTAAGAGAGCAATCATTTTAGTTATTGGGATAATTAAAAGAGAGAGAGTTTGTTTTACAAATTCCTCGAGGGTTCAGACGCCATTTTGAAAACGCTACGTTGCCCTGGGAACTTAGGAAACAAGGGAGGGGAGACACGGGGTGAGACAGAACCTTAGGGGAGGGGGGTGGGTGTGCCAAGTCCCTGAGAGGCTTATTTACGTAGTTTTCATCGTTCTGTTTAATGTAGTATCTCAGTAATTTTTCTCTAGTCTATTTGCAATATCTTTCTGTATTTTGGTTTTTCTCCCTATCGCTTTTTGAATAAATGGCTAGTTTGCAGTTTTTGCCCTATCTTTAAGACTATAAAGCCGGAAAAAAATTAATTATTAAAGCCCTTTGATATTATGCAATTCAATAATCTTTCCCATCTAAAAATGGCAAATCCTACATACTTTAACGAACTTAAACTAGGAAATGTCAGTTATTTCAAAATGCTCTTAATTTAAAACTGTTACAGCTAGTATGTCTTAATGCTTTTTTTTCTTTTTTTTTTTTGCCTTTCAAATTAGTCAATCGAAGATCAGTTTTTTAAGAGGGTCCTGAAGGGGTAAAATGGGAGCTGGGATTGCCCTTTTTTGGGCTGGGAAAATGGGATTTGATGCACTGGGACTGGGGTTTAGCCATTACTGGGATTGGGATTTTTCTAACTCTCTAACTCTAACTCTACAACTTGGACTGGAATTTGCATAAATGGAACAGGGATTTTGCAAAATTTTGGGCTGGGAAATGGGATTAGGACCCCCCCTTCAGGACCCTCACTATACTTTGGGCACACACTCCCCCTATGGAAAGAATGGGAAATTTGCTTTCACACTGCTATAGTGGGCCTTTCATGGGGCAACCTCCCCTAAAACATTCTGGGTCCACCTCAGTTTTGTGTTTTTTGTTTAAATATAACTTCAATGGTTTTTATCTACAAAAATCACACTACTTCATAATTAAGCCATTTTAATAGTATTGTCTCCACAGATGGAATCTATATTTATAATTTTTCTTTTCAGGCTGTCATATCAAAACTAGCACTTTCTGATGATCAGTTCAAATTTCATAAGCAAGCCCATAGGTTGAATTCTGAATGGAGGGTTCATTTTCCAATGGAGTGGACTATTTCTCCAACAAAATGAGGTCAACAGGGTACACAATAGACAAAAAAATATGACTGAAATGACAGACTTCAAAGAGGTTACAACTTGACTAAGTCTATACTCAGTAGAATAATTTTTTTCTTGATTTTGTGTATCTTGGGCTCATTTCAATTTCAATTCATTTTACTTTTCTAAAGAGCCAAAGAAAAGGTCCAGACTGGACCACAACAGCATGTGGTGGGGTTCATCTGAACCCCCCCAGCCTATGGGCTTTGTAAGGCACTAAGAATCTAAGAAGATAAAAGATTTCCAATGCCCCATATTTACTAGTCAGGAGTTCTTTTACTGTCTTTGTAATTTTAGAGTTTTCTGACTATTAGATGAAATATTTGGGAAGGCACTAGTCATGTTATAGTTGATCCCCATACATAATTTACTACAAGATACACCTATTTCAAAAAAAGTCACAGCTGAAAGCAACCCTAATTAAGTTAGGGTTCATGTTAGCCGTTAAACTCCTTGAAAAGTCATGGAATTTGGAATTCATTTTCAAGTGCACTTGAAAAGCCCTTGAAAATAAAAAAAGGTTGCCAAAAAGTCCTTTAAACTCCTTGAAAAAATGAAAATAATTTTGAATTGGTACAAAAACTCCTCTTGGTGCAAATTTACCCAACACTCCACTGGTGAAAAATGACAGATGGGTTGTCACTTTGAAGGCCTAAATTGTTCTATGGGAATGCCAATTTAGATCAATTTAGTCCTGAAATACTCCTTGAAAAGTCCTAAAATCTTTTCTTAGGAATCTAACACGAAATTTTCAAGTCCTCAGGGCAGTAATTTAGGAATTTATCCATTTAGATGCAGTTATTTAGTTTTTTATGAAGGCACACTGTGCATGCTATGCTTCACAAGATCAAATGTCTCTCTGAAAACTCAGCTAAAGGAACCTGTCATTATTTACAGGGAAGAGGTCAGGTGCAAATGACAGACATAATGCTCAATTTTTACTGCCTCCCCCTTTTAAGACAATATGAATATGTGGACCGGTTTTTAACCCGGAATAACCTCCTTTCTAAGCACTATAACTTTCCATTATTTTTTTTTCTTTTTTCTTTTTTTCTTTTAAGACAACACAATTTATACTGATCTCCCACCCCCACACATATTTTTGTTGCTGCTGCCGTTGTTGCACAAAAAATTATGACTCCTTAAGCTTTTTCTCTGCACAAAAACGAGACTCCCATCTATTTCCACCAGAACCCCCCACCCTGAAAATAATGACCTGACACAGACATTTACTTTTGGTCTGGTAGCTTTGCTTTTAACTGTGCCAACATTTTTCGAAATAGGTGTATACAAAAACAGAGCTAGGGCTATCTGTTTCCCTGCTATGACCTTCCCTCATCAAAACCAAAAACAGAACCCTATAAACAGGCTTATAATTTGACACTGCAGTATTGGATAAGCAATGAAGAACTATGATATAGGTGCCCTTACATTCCCATATAGTTTCAAAGAGATTGTCCAATACCAATTTATTTTATTCTTCTTTATTGATCAAATTCATTCATACTATGATTTTTAGTATAAGAAAAGCAAAATATTCCATGAAATATACTTTTTTTTAAAAAGGTTGCCACAGCATTGATTGACAATTGACAATGGGTTGTGCTGTTTTCAGTTCTGCAGTTGAATGTATTTCATGTGAATAAATGAATTCAAGTTTAAGTTAGCAACATCCCTTGCAGTTTCCTATTATCATTCGTCAGTCAATGCTGTAAATCTTTTGAAATGTGTATATACATATATTGTCAGGAATATCCCAATATTCTTTTTTGTGGGTGGGGGAAGGGAAATGGAAGTTAAATAGAGCATGTCTGTTGTCTTTTGAAGAGCTTGTCTACCTAATATGATAAGTGTTTTACCTTCAGTATTTACCAATAGATAAAAGTTATTAAAAGTAGTGTAATAAATGGCTGGATATTTTTACAATACTGAATTCTGGCTAGGGTGTAGGGTGAGTTACAATAAAACCAGATGAGTTTTTAAAAATATTCAGTTGTGTTAAACAACCTTTCATGAAATGAACTGTTTATTATGCAAGATGTAATGCCAGATTGTTTTTCCTCAGGAAATTTTGTAGGAAGAGAAAATTCAGAATGCAAGTGTAAAATTCTCCCATAATTTGCAGCAGCATAGCTAGCACCTTTGAGGTGGGGGGGCACACCGATCAGAAAATTTAAAAATTCAGAGACCCCTCCCCAAAAATGACTAAACAGCAAAAAATATAGACAACAAACGTTTTTACATCCCATCACTTTTCGCATTTTTTTAGTTTCTCTCTTTTTAGCTTACACTTAATTTTTTTGGGTTATGTTCACATTTTTAGTTTGCCTTTTCAAAAAATTTGGGGGGCATGTGCCCTCCCTCACTACACCACTGATTTGCAGTCAAAAAAGCCATAATTGTACTTAAAAAGCATGACCACATAAAACTTTATTCAGCTGCTTAATACCAAGCAACGTCTTTCTTTCACTTACCTTCATGATCCACACACACAGCAAGCCTTTATCCCATGGTTCTCCTCACTACTCCATAGATCTGTGCTAATCACACAATTTGAAGATTAGCTCCAATGAGACTGAAACTCCCTTGATTAGAAGCATTCAGTCACTAAATTGAGACAAAATTCATCTTCCAATGATAGTGCAAATTCCAAATGTTTTTTCAGTGTGTTTTACAATGCAATAAACCTTTCCAACACAGTAGCCATTACTCCCATGTGAAAAACAACCTTTGTGCTTCATGCCAAGCTTATCTCATTCTGAATTGCTTGAATGCAAGGCTCACTGGGTAAAAATATATTATTTCAGTCAACATGGCTACCACATGAAAAAGGTCTATGACTTCTATGAGAGTTTATTAGCAAATCCCAGGCCAAGTCTTAAAACAAGACTTCAAGCTTATCAGCAAGATTGGCCAATAGGTATCCTACATTGAAGTACAGTAGCTGCACTGTAATGTACTTGTTGACAGTACGATTATCTGGTTTTACCAAACGAGGCTAAAAGTTTGGGCAGCAAAAGGAGACAACACATAAAAAGTGGTCCTGAAATCTTTTTTTGTATGGCATAAGCCTCTTACATTTTCTGACTTGAGTATCTTAAGCCTGGTTCACACTAGTGACGCAAGCATAAGCGCAAGCAACATACGCAGACTCAGTACTGCATTTATCACCGAAGTGTGAGAAAAGACAAGCACTGCTAATGAGCAGTACCCTACTGAGTCTGCATGTTGCTTGCGCTTATGCTTGCGTTGCTAGTGTGAACCAGGCTTTATGAAATCATGTCTGTAAAATGGCAGGGGAAATTTTATAAAATTTCTTATCTTATCTTCATCTAACCTTATAAAGGGTAGATGAAGGGGAGAGAAAACCTTACAGTGGATTCAGGTTGAGCATTTAATGGTGATGTTTGTCATTATCACTGTAGTGGTTTAATTCACACATGATGCAGAATCCCAGATGTTTCTAGGTAGTGGGGAAGACATTTATATGGGGAAAAATTTTAGTTGCTAATGAATAAAATCACCTGACCTGTAATTGCAGTATTTCTAACTTTTGTCAATACTTTATCCATAACAATGATCCTTAGAGTGATGGCACTCAACCATAACTTGCAAGTCTAATTGGATGCCAATGCCTTGCTGGTGTGATGAAATTGTTCTTTTCTCCGAGTTTCACATTTTTACTTTCCCAGACAAACATCTTCCCTACCACCTAGAAACCTTTGGCATTCTGCATGACAAGTGAATTGAACTAATACAATGATTGCAATAAAAACCACCATTGAACACTCAACCTGAATCCACTGTTAAGAAAAGTCTTTTGTGATGTTTTGGTCCAATGTTTCTGTCAAAGGTACTCAGAACTAATTTCTAAAGCACTTACAGGCCAGGGATGTATATTTAGCTGTGAGATAGCATTACATGGTGGAATGGTTGGAGTAAGTGTAGTGAGGAGACCAGGTTATTATAAGTAGCTTGAAGAACTTGATCTTTCAGCTTCACTGGAGAAAGAACACAAATCAAACCCAAAAACTCAACAGTGCATCAAATAAATGAAAACAAGGAAGAAAAGTCAAGCACACAATTTCCTGTTTTCAAGATTTTTCTTATTTTGGGAATAAATTTTTAGCAAACGCTAAAAGCAACTGCTGTTAGAAACAAGTGCTGGATTAGGGTGCATACCGGTAGTCAAAAACAACATATTTTAATTCAATTTTCTGTCATGTTCACGTTTGCTGGAAACTAATACCAAAAAAAAAAAATACCAATTCAAGTTTTCCATAACTCCAAATGACAAAAGAATAAAGATTTTTTCCAAGGACTGGAGGGATTATTTATACATTACAAACCTAAAAAGGACTTCTTTTAGGACAAAACTCTTCTTAGTTTATTGGAGACTAATGACAAAAGTACACTTCATATGGCAACCTTGGCTAATAAGAACTTTATTTAAACTTAATTTAGTATGTATACGCAACTGAACTTACTTAAATGAAAATTTCATTAAATAAAAACATAATAAAAAGCTTTACACTAGGAGATATCATAATGTATAGAAAATCTGGCCTAAGTCTTGTTCTATGTCTGGCCTACATCAGGATATACACAGTGACGATGCTTCTGAAGAAGTTTAGATGCTGTTGCTAGGTCCTTGAAGCCTTAACTAAGCCCTGATCCTAGGAAATCCGACTAAGACTGCAATCATTCTGTGCTAGACACCTAGATGCAAGATAGAAATACTGATCCTATGAGATCAATACGATGGCAAGTCCTTAGTCTTAAAGGTACAGCTGAAAAAACAATGATAATATACACATCTGATTGACGTCTGAACTAGGTATTCTTTTTTCTCAAATTGTTTTTATCAGTACATGACTTACCTTACCTTATATTATTTTTAAAAAACATGTAACAAGGACAGTATTCATTCATATTTTAATAATGGATGAAAAAATATAAAGTAAAAATTGAATGAAATGCTAAAACAACGGGAATCAAATCATTCTTGGGGACTATTTGACCATAATGCAATGTACAGGGAAAAATAAAGTTAAATTAGGAAGAAATCTTTTTCACACCTACCTTGTGAAAATTTTAGTAAGGACGATAACGATTTCCACGGTTTCCTCCTCTTCCGCCACCTCCAGCTGGTGGATATGAACTTCCATACATACCCATACTACTATAACCATTATCATATGGACCATAACTACTTCCATAACTTCCTCCATATCCATCATTATAACCTCCGTAGCCACCACTGTAACTATCATAACCTGGTCCATAGCTGCCACCACCACCGCCACCATATCCTCCTCCACTGTATCCACCACCGCCACTACCATACCCACCTCCCCCATATCCACCACCACCACCACCACTCCCCCTGACACGGCTAGGGTAGCCACCACCACCGCCGCCGCCACCACCGCCACCACCACCACGTCCTCCGCGACTACTCCCTCTACTTCCACCTCCTTCTTTGCTACCTCCCTTTGGCTCAGCTTTCTTGATTTCCACCATTTTGCCTCTCAATTCTATTTTCTTAATACAGCACAACTCGTCGGCATCGTCTTCATTGTCCAACTCAACGAAACAAAACCCCCGGTGCTTTTCTGGTTCTTCTTTCTTTTTAATTAGGTCTATCCTAACAGGTTCGGCTTCTAAGGCGTCAGAAACGGCGTTTTTGATATCTTCGTCGGTGGCATTATCTGGTATGCCTCCAATAAAGACTTTCTTGGTTTTTTCGTGTGCTGTAGCACTGGAATCGTCTCGTGGTATCGCTCTCTTCACCTCGCATTCTTTGCCATCGATTGTATGGGGCCCCTCCGTTCGCTTCACTTCAAGGACAGTCTTCGTTACTTTGTAATCTTTAAACGTAACGTAGCCAAATCCACGGGACTGTTTGCTAGAATCTCGAATAACCACGCAGTCAGTCAGTTCTCCATATTTCTCGAAGTACTCCCTAAGAGTGTCATCTGTAGTTTCTCGATTCAACCCGCCAACAAACAGCTTCTGCCGTCTCTCTTCACTGCTCGTCTCTGTCATTTCTTGAGGCTTAAAATAAAGATAAAATATTCATCAACAACCTTAGATTCAAGATTAAGCTAATATCAGCTTGAAAGCCGAGTAAGACTACCTTAAATGTCGATAATTGTTGTAAAAACTTGGTTCAAGATGGAGGACGCTGTTGTATAAAAGGAAGTGATGCCAGGTGTAATGAGAGCACGTGTTGTGTGCTAATCATTCCATTGGCTGAGATTCGACAATGATTTTCATTGGATAAACTCATTTTGATTGACAGCTGAAAGCCAACCAAGACTCTTTTCTATACCGCGCACGCATACCGCACTAACCATAGTTAATACCCTCTATTAACTATGCACTAACTAATCATCCAGCAAAAAAAATCAACAAACAAGCAAGCAAAGATGACTATTTTAATCTGCTATATTGAGCTCATTCGCGTCTAGTCCTAACAAAATCCCTTGGAGTTATCGCCTGTAAAAAAACGGAGTGAAAAGTTGACGATGAGTTAATGTATAACTTTACATGCAGATAAATTATATTGCGAAGAATTAAAATTTAGTTCAACGTTAAGTTTTTAGTTCAACGTATCTCACAATGTGAATAAAAATTCCGGGGTGTAAATTTGAAAAGGATTTGCCTCAACACATTCTTCATCCGTCACCAAAGTTGGGCTTCCTGTGTCTTTGGCATAGTTTCCAAAATGGCGTACAAACAGAGGTTCGTGTCTTCTTCCGATGGCTTCTTTCAATTTCTCTTTCTAAAATCTTACTAGTAATAACATTATGAACTTTTAATCTTATTCCAGGGTTGCTGAATTCCAGACTCTCCTAAATGCACCAGTTATTAACATGAGGAAGTTACGGACCCTCTGTTTTAACGGTGAGAGACCCGCGAAGTCTTTGAATTAAAATAATAATTAAATATAAGCTTAAAGTTCTGCATTCCTTTACTAGGCTTTAGCTTGTCAGATATGCTGTCTTTTAACGTTAGGATTTTCTCTAGGGGAAATTCCTTTAGTTTTTAGTCTCTTTATTTATAAAATACCCGCGATTTTGCTGAAAATTGAGCAACCACGAGATGAGTTTTGAGCTCATGTCACAAGGGGTCATGCAAAGTTCTTCACGTTTTTTCCGGGAGATTAGTCCCCCAAATTTTTGGATTCACTTGAGTAATTTCTTAAGTTCATAAACGTGAAGCCACTTTTTTAAGCAAGATGTTTTTTAAGAAACAGCAGATAAAATTCAGCTTTTTATGCAAAAAGTACTTACAGAACTATAGAATTTCAAAGAAATCACAGCTAAAACAGCGTGAATCTCAACCATCTAGAACGGTTGATAGGAATTTTCTCTTTCTGAAATCTGGAATCTTTGAATTTTGTTTTGATAGTCATAAGAGGGGCTTGGTAGGATTCTGTCATAAAACTGTTTTGGACCCTTCACATATAGACGTTTTTCAAAAATGGCACCGAGGTCACACCGAGGTCACATGGAAGCAAGGCTGGTAATATTTGGAAATAAACCTGAAACCAAAACTGCTTTTTGGAGAAACCTCACCTAGTTTTTTTTTTTTTTTTTTTTGTTTTTTGTTTTTTTTTTGTTTTTTTACAATTTTATTGTTATATAACAAGCTATGTACAGGTAGATTACAAAAAAAAATTACACGATACTTACAATTAAATTTTATACATACACACACACACACAAAAAAAGGGGGAAAAAAGGAGAAAATAAGCTAACAACAATTTGCCCCTGTACCTCAATCAGTCATATTGAATAATAAATATCATGAATTTA
>JAAAQI020186996.1:2317-59354 GCA_011800005.2 Stichodactyla mertensii
CACACACGTAGCCGTCCCTCCCTGCGGCGCATGTGGTGGCTGCCGGGGGGGGGCGCGGTGGGGTGGGGGGGGGGGGGGGGGGGGGGGGGGGGGGGGGGGGGGGGTCACAAGAGGCAACATTTCAGATACTCTTCTCTCAAGGTTCCTCCTTTTTTCCAGATTTATTTGGGTGCAATCAATCATACTTTAGTCGAGTTTAAGAAAGCGCAAAAAATTCAGAATAGTTCTGGATAAAAACTTTCCTGAAAATCCACATATTGTTCTTGTAAAGGCTTTAAAAAAATGCTAGAAAATCCTTATCATGATGCGTTGCGGCCAACAGGTCTGGCCAAAATCTCCTCTAGTCCTCGGCTTTTTTCACTAAAACAGAAAGATCCTGCAAGGGTATTTAGATCGGCTGTTCGTCCTACCTGATTCGAGGATGAAGCAGGATTTCATCTCAACCATCCGCCGCCTAGTGTCGCCATGTTTACCTGCTCAAGGAAAGTGCACAGAGCAACATTTCAGAGAATCGTTTTTCAAGGTTCTCTTTTTTCCCAATATTTTTTCTACTCAAATCCACCGTAAGCTAGTCTAATTCGAAAAAGGTGCCAAGAGTCCGGAATAGCTCTGCACGAAAACATTCCTGAAAATTCACGTATTTCCCTTGTAAAGGCCTGGAATAATGCCGAAAATGCGCGCTATGGCGCGGCCGCATTTATATTATTTTTATTCCCATGACAACCAAGTCAGATATCTCCATTGATAATCACTTTCAGATCTTTCCTCCACTTTGAAGAATCCTGGTCATCCACAATGAACTGGGCACCGAAGACAACCAATCCGCCATTTTTTTTTTTTTTCCTGCCAGGTAAACTGGTAAAGTTGTTTGAGCCCATTTCCATCGATCTTGTTTTTAATGCCGATCTTGTTTTCAATGGCAGAAAATATAAGGTACGTAAACAATAATATATAGGCGCACAATCCATTGTGGATGGTTTGGATTCTTTAATGTCCATCAAGTAGACTATAAGGACTTAGGTTTAAGGAAAGTTCAAAATAAGATATCCATTTAACTTCCGTGAAAGAAAATGTCGCCCAGCTAAATTGTCTAAAGAACCAAGCGAGATGTCATCAGTGGAATATAATCCTTAAAATCACTGCAAAAGCAGCCTCTTTTATACTGCCTTTCCAGAGTTGAAGTCAGTTAGCTTATACTATAAATCTGAATCATTGCACTAATATTTAAAAAAAGTGCAAAGGAAATTTTTTAAAGATTTGCAGCGACTATCCATTTTCTCAACGTTCAAAGGGCGATTATGACAGACAGACAATTGAAAATCTTCGTAAACCCTGAGAATAGAAGTAGAATACAAATAAATTTAGAACGATAAAATTAAGGACACCCTATTCCTGCTGGTCTCAAACAGGTGCATTTCATTTTGTACACGAATACTTATAATCTAAGCGTGGTTGCAGGTCCTAGGGTATTATATGTAGTGTTAACTATATGTAATTGTTACTTATAAATATTTGATCACGATCTTGGTTGGGTGTCCTGTGTTACTTGCAAGATAACTGTGAACAAATCCTTCCGTTGGCTGGAGAAACATTTGAGAAAGGACTACAAGCCCCTAAAAGCCCTTCCTCCCCTTTCCTTTCCTTTCCTCTCCTTCCCTTTTCTTTCCTTTTTCTTTCCCTTCTTTTCTTTCTTACTCTTTTCCCTTTTTCTTTTTGTCATTTTTAACCATTCTTTTGAACAAAACTGGTTTGCAGTAAGGCAACCAAGAACTAAAAGTCAGAGAAATATGATATCAATACTATTTTCATGGGAAGCATGGGTAGTGTGCACTGTTAACGCGCTGCCTCTCACCGCTGGGGTCTCGGGTTCGGTTCCTGGACCTGCTATCTCATTTGAGTAGAGTTATTGGTTGGTTCTCTCCTGTGCTTCGAGGGTTTTTCTCTGGGTTCTCCGGTTTTCCTTTCTCCGCAGAAATCTACTTCTAAATTCCAATTCGATCTGTGGGTATTCACCTTATATTGGAGCCCAGCTCTGTTGTGAATGAGCCACGTTGTTCCATAACAACGAAAGCTTAATAGATTTTTTTTTAGATTTGAATGAATCATAAGTGATTCATAAATCACGCAGTCAGTGTTCTGCCCAAGGACCCCACGTACAGCCGATTAGCAGTCCAACGAACAAACGTTTCCTGGGCATTCATTATTAAAAAAAGAGGTCCCCCATACATGAAGAGATGAATAGGAATTGCAAGTTAATTGATAAGAGTATTTGACACTGGGAAAATGGCTCAGTAGAGCAGCTGAGACGGTCATCATTATTGATAATAGAGGTGTTCAAAACCTAAGGGTTAGTCTTCTGTCTCCGTCTTCTGTCTCCGTTTACATTTGCCAACATACAGTAACCGAACAAGGTACGATCTCATTTTGAAAGGAAAACATGTTAGTAAATCGCAAAGTACCGTTGAGGATTATTCATGAGTGATACGAGACATGCTCCGCGAGAATTGGTTTAAATTAGAGCTTGAAAATGGCGTAAGAACATAGCGATTCAATGGTTGGACATCTCTAACCATGATCCTCAACGGTTTGAGCTTTACTGTTAACCTAAGCATGGTATTCATGTAGCTTTTTCCTTTTCTTTTCTCTTTTACCTAATTTCTTTCTTTCCTTTTTTCTATTTTCAGAATTAAAAAAGGCATTGTTTTTTAGGCTTTGTTTGCTTTCGTCTCCTTCTCTCTCTTTCTCTTTCTCTTCTTAATATTACTTCGACACTTTTCACGACACTTTGAAAACAAGCAAAGTTGGCACGGAAATCGTTACTTTACTAAAGCGAAAAGACGTCATTTGATAATGATCATGTAGTTGATCTACGTCATTTAACCTTTTAAAAACTCTCTTCCACTCATTTATAAAACATCTAGTTTTTATCTTAACGATCACAGAGCCCTGATAGTTTATTAGACCGGAACACGTACAGCGGGCAGCTTGTATCTTTCTTATCACCAGTAAGTCAGTTATTTCACTGATTGGCCTCTAGCCGTCATGTTCCAAAAGATTCGGACATTGCTATCTGATTTCCACACGAATGTGCTGGCTAACTTTTGAACAAAATTTCGAGTATTGTATATTTGACTCTCTATACACCAAATTGAAAAAACGTTGTCGGGCTCAAATGGTCAAATCATCGAAGGTAAGACCGAAAGGGGTTATGGGGAACCAGCTCAAGAAAAAAAAAAAAGAAAAAAAACCGTTGTCCGGACCGAAACTAAGAAGCTGACGACCGCACTGAGACTTGTTATTCTTTCAATTAATTTATTCATGTGATTTGAAAAAATTATTCAAACGAGCGTTGCCATTGCCATTTGAAAACGTACGTTGTGAAAAAGCTCTACGGTACAGATGAATACATTAATTGAAAGAATAGGAAGTCCCAGTGTCCTTTGCGGTCGTCAGCTTCTTGCTTTCGGTCTGGACAGCGTTTTTTGGATTAGGTGTATAAGCAAAACATCGTTGCTTAACCCTGATTTAAAATGTCCTTGCTGTTTTTAACGATAAAAATAACAATTCACATTGATAATTTGTTCAAAAGATAATAAGTTCGTACGGCAATTCGATAACAATGTCCGAACATTTTGGTGATTTTTGGTAACACGAATTACACCACGTGACGGCAAGGGGCAGTTCGGTGAATTCACTAAGTTTCGAGGCGTTTCCATGGAGATAGCAATAACGACACTAAAGTCTTATGTCATTTACTTATTGGTATATTTCATGACTGGACTTATTACGGCAACACTGAAAGCGTTGGAACTAAAGTATCCTTAAAAACAGGCAATGGTAATATCATGAATATTGTAATAGTCTTTCTATGTAATTTTGTGATAATAATGATAATGAGAAACATTATTGCATTATTTTTGGCTGTACATCTGAAAAAGACCGCTCAAACTAACTATGGTTTTAGCTCTTTATGTGACACAAAAAGTCTTTTTTACCTCATTTCACAGTAGATGTTGCACCGTGGATTAATTGAATTAGCCAATCGCGCATGTTTATGGCCCCTGGGATTTTTTTCATGGTACTGTTATGTTTTTCTGCCGATATAACTCGGTTTTTATCAATATTAGTGGAGTTTATACTGCATGAGACAGGGCACGAAACGTTTCTGGCTTAACTTTAATTAGTGCTTTAGCTGTGGATATCTGAAAAAGACTGAGAGAGACTGAGCCAAAAAAACTGAAAAGATATATACACCTATTTCACAAAAGGTTGTCGACTACTGGAGATCTGAACTCTAAGACCGAGAGGAAATGAGGGCACGAGCTATTAATTCCTTTTTAAAAAATTAAGTTTTATATTCAAATTAAATTTTATCTTTTAGTAGTTTGCAATCAGTAAATATCTAAATACGATACCACCTTTGAGCGATGACTTGCGCTGGCGAATAGCTGGAATTGGTTCAGATTTCAGATCGCTGACTGACAACCTTTTTTGAAATAGGTCTGTATGTTGGTTGTTAGATTTTAAATTTTGACATTGAAAATCTCCAAAAATATAGAAAAGCAGAAGTAGGAAGGGATATATTGAGAAAACACAGCAGCATGCAAAGGTGATAGATTGGAGTCACTGGTTTTGATGGGAACGGTGGATATACATAAAGAAGTGAAGTTTTGATGAATTTATCTACGATATCATCGGAACTGAACCAGACAGCTACTGGAGAGATCCAATCAGAGGAAATCGAGAAGCGACCCTAAAGCGGTTTTTCTTTGGATTTTGTTACAACAGATAGGACGGGACAAAAATATGCACCCTCGAGGTAAATTGGCTGCGCAGTCAAATAGAAAACTCTGAGTCAACGAGACTTGACGAGCGTGGGAAATTTTGCTGTATTGACGTACAACTTTGAATTTAAAAACCGTGACTACGTTTGACCAAGATAAACTGGAAGTAGAAATAAACAAATAAATGAATGAGTGAATGAATGAATGAATGAGTGGGTGGGTAGGTGGGTGGGTGAGTGAGTGAGTGAGTGAGTGAATAAATGACAATGAATGATCATGAGAAAAGTTTAGAAATAAAATCGGAACGTGCAGTGAAATAAAAACAAGGAAAACGATAAAGGGCAAGGGAAAAAAGCAGCAAAACAACTTTTTTTTTACAGAAATATTCTGGAAATCCGGTTTTTTAACTGTCTCTTTGGGATATAATCAGCTAAAAAAGGCCGACCGATGTGTTTAGATATCAAACTAAGGAATAGCTACTTTAGATCTTCAAGCTAAGTACTTCAAACTAAAAACACATCAAAATGTCCACTTAAATAACCTGCATGGCTCCGGCATGTCTGGAAGAGAATGCCATCCAAGTGCACTGTGTCAAACATCCTCCTAAACATGATTGAATATGGTCATCTTGCTGAGTCAATAAATAATTTGTAAATGGTACTGGACATGACAAACAGCCAGACATTGATTCTCATTTGATAATATTTTCAAAACAAACTATTCTTGTCTATTAAAGGCTCATTCTGAAGGGAAAATATTAATTTAGTAAACTTAATTTAAGTTGGTTTTCATTACGTACATCCGCGTCTCATGACTGTATTCTTGTCAAAACGTCACTTGAAGTCGGACAGATAAGTAAAAACTCAATTGTCTAATGAACCTGAACGCATCGCTATAGCCACATTGACCCAGTTCAAAGCCCAAAACTTATAAAAGGTGTGCGTACGTCCTACTGTGAATACTTAAGCAGGTAGGAAATCATTCTATTGAGTGCCGCACTCCTGGTGTGCTGCTGTATATAGTTGATGGATAACTTATAGTTCAGAAATCAAAACATTTTTCTTCGACGAACTGAAATCTGGAGGCTGAACTCTACATCGTAGAACTTCAGTTATATTTACAGCTTTGCCATCTTCAAGTTAAATCATTATTCGTAACAGGTAAATGCATTTGAAGTTAGCAATACGACTCATTTTTTATTTAAAGTATTTGGATGACGACAGCAGTATGATTTTATTGCAGTCAAAGTATTCTTTTTTCCAATTCGGATTCGAATCACTAAGTGTGCAATAGTATTAGTACATTTTATACTTTGAATATCTGTATATTTATGGCTCATTGTTTTTAAATTTTATTTCGGAATTTGTGTGGTTAGAATCATTTATAAAAACATCTACTAGTTCGTCTGCAAAAGCGACGACGTAACTGAGCGGCTCCACCGTACATTAAGAACTAGGCCATATTCTGTACAAGGATATGTGACTAAATATTTCATGCAGTATCCATTTTTAACCCGAGGACGACGACCTTTGCCTCGCTTCTCTTTCTTTCTTTCTTTCTTTCTTTTTAGACATTTAGTATATTTTACAAACTGATGTTCGATGTCTAAATATAAGAAAGAATAAGGCGGGACACCGTAATGCGGGAAATGCAATCAGATTCACTGTCATCATTCAATTCTTCCTTATTTTTTAATAATTATCTCAACATCTTAGTTAGGTACAAGCTATAAAGCTACAGGCTACAAGCTATAGAGACATAGTTCCTAATTCTATTAGCATGTAATAACGTTTTTTCCCCCAAGTGCATTGTTACTTTCCTTCCATTTCTCCTTCTGTCATCTCTTTTCTCTTTATTTATGTCTTTTCTATTTATTCATTTCCTTCAAAAAATAGATAAAACCTCTAAAACGTTTTATTTATTTATTTATTTCTTACTTTAATTTCATCATGACCGTGCGTCACGGCTTGTGTACGAGAGGGACAGAACCGTCCACAATAGAAATTGAATAAAATTCGCTATGCTAAGTAAAGTTTACTCTTAAATTGTCTGGTTTCCAAATATAAAATGTAATACAATATTTACAGCTGTATTTGGTGGCTGTCACCGCTTTTCTACGGTCTACAAATGCCAATAATTTCGATTTTCATTGTGTTGTTACCGTTTTGTCCCCCTTCCATGACCATGATGCTTAGCATTTGAGCAATAGATAGTTTTGATATGCGACGTCGTAATGAAATAGGACTATTTCTTTACTCGTCTGAGCTTCTTCGCGAGATATTTTTCAAAGGTTTGTCTAAGGTAGGATTATTTCAAATACCAATTCTGCTACTTTTCGCTGAATCTTTTGGAACACTAAATGATGTCACACTACGAATATGATGTTAAATATAATAACGATCGTAATATGTATTGATATTATTAAAGGATATCAATGACAATTCTATATAATGTTAATGATAAACAAACGCGTTGTGTTTGAATAAGATTTTTCTCACACGCTTTGTTGTATATTGGATGTAGCACTCACTGATCCATGGTGCGTATATAATAGGTTTGTATAAAACAATAGCACAGACAAATGTTTTAGTGATGTGGACTGAAGCGTGTATAGGATCAAGTTATTCAGTCATGGGAAATTGGTATTGGAAGGTTAATATTATATTAGCTACGTATGATTTCAATGAGTGATCATTAGAGCGGTTTGCGTATGAGTGGGAAACGTACGGTACTGACTTAGAGCACGTACACGATATGGTATGCAGTAACACTGAAATGGCTTCCCATAAGAATGGTTATCGTATAAGTGGGAAACGTACAGTACTGACTTACAGCACGTACACGTTACAGCATGCCGCTGAAATGGCTTCCCATTGTTTTCATGTGAACCATCCAATCACAACGCATAGTTACGACTAAGGTAAAGTGCGGTACGGCTACTGTACAGTCCCGAATATGCGGTTTTGTTTCCCACTTATACGAAATCGCTCTATTTTGAAGTTATCTTATTCGTATCCAGTCAATCAAGGTCAATATTGCCATGGAAGATCAATGTCAAAAAGCCTACTTTAACATTATAGCATTAAACTATTTTTCATTTTTCAATTTTCTTTTTCTCTTTATTTTCTCTTTCTTTCTTTCTTTCTTTTTCTTTTTACTTAAAGTTTTCTTTTTCTTTTTCTACAGAAAATAATCAATATACAATTGCATAAAGATTACGTTAGATTAAATTTTGAACTGTTGTGAACCTTTCCTTTTAGAGCAGGCCGTCGTACGAAACGAAAACGATATAGGCAAATTCGTAGCAGTGCCGTGTTTTACCGTAGCCGGTAACAATTCAACCTTTTAACTACACGTTGTGATTGGGTAACTCACGCCAAAACAACGAGAATCAACTTCAGTGTTACAGCACACCGTACCGTGTACGTGCTGTAAGTCCGACCGCAGTACCGTACGTTCGAAAGCTTACAGAAGCAAAACAACGGACGTAATACTATATTGGTGCGAGTTACTTGACCAGCTTAAGGAAAACCTCAAGATAGTAAATGATGAAATGACTAGATCTGGAGGTCCTTTCTCAGGTTATCTAGCTAATGCGAAGACATAGACATACAATAAATAATTATAATCTTCAGTGATTGCTAATAGATGGTAATAGACCAGCTACCAGCGACTAACGTGTTATCCATTAAAAGGAATCTTTTGTTTCATCTGATCAGGAAAGCTGACCGGTAAAAGGAGGTTTTCCTGGATCCGGAATCTCGTCATTACGTCGATTGTCTTAAGCCGGATTTCTATGGCTTTGATTAGAACACGTTTTTCTAATTCTCCGCTATTGTCGATGGATTATCAGCATATGAAGTAGAAACACTTGTGCAATCGTCAACTGAGACCGAAATGGATCACCGAGTCTAAAGTCCATCTAACCTAACCATTCAGTTTAATGAGTCATGGTTTGACTTTAACAGAATAAGGTTTTAATTTAATTTTTTTATTCATATAAAGAGAAGGAAGAGCCGAATAATCAGTCATTTTTTATTGATTTTGGCAGTGATTGGAGGTCAACGATTTGATCCAAAATGGCCTCACCACCCAAGCCAGTCTCTCCTCAAAAGTTCTCTCTGACAAAGCTCCTTGAAGAAGCCCGCAAACGACAAACGTGTGGGGTAAAAATAAGCTCACCTATTCTAGCTCGTTGTACGAGATCACAAGTAAAGACCAATCCTATTGAGTCTGCTCCACCGTTGATACCGCTGGCTTGTAAGACCGACGTAAGATTATATTGCAAGAATCAGCTGTTTTTACGGATTGGTGAAAATGGCGCCGTGGGAGGAACACCAGACTATACTTGTCCATTTGGTATGTATTCATCTTGTGCAGATGTGCCAACTCTTACGATTCACTGTGAGCACGGTGTGAAGTGTTATCTCATGGTGACTGACCTCCAAATCTCATGTTGAACACTAGTTAAAAGAATGATTAATAGTGACAACTAGTGTTAAATATTTTTCCAAGCTAGCCCTGATCCTGAGCATGTGACTTGTATCCAAAATGGCGAAAATGGAGTTTGAGACAAACTATTTGTCTTAGTCACCAAGTTTGGGAGACCAATCTCCAGGGAATTTTTTACAATATCAAGGAGCCAACGTACAACCAACACACACACACACAGTAAAATGTAGCAATTTTAACTGTCTGGGTTTGATACTTATATCTTGACAGCATTACTTCAAGTTCAGTCCGTATCAAAAAACACAGTGTTGATATACAGTCCAAAAGTCAACCTATACCTAGCGATGGATGGCAATGGCAAGCTGTATTCAAGGGTAAGATAGACTGTGCAAAAGCTCTCTCTAGTAAACGATATGTGCATAATAACCCCCCATGGAATCATTGGATAAATTTGTCACTAACAACTGTTTTGTACAGCTAGATGAAGTCACAGGAGAATTAGATATTACGTTAAATCATCACAGTGTAAACATCGGTTGGTAGTGATATATAATGAAAGTATTGATATCACCTAAAATTTTGCTCCTTTTTATGACTGTGAACAAAGCAGCTATCAGTAGTTTAAGTGATAGTCATGTTAAGCTTTGAATTTCGCAGTTTTGTGTTCAAAGACTTCTTCATTTTTCCTTTTGCTGATAGATTAAGTGAGAGAATGTATGAATGCGCATGCGCATGTCTTTTAGTAACATCCGGGGATTTATCCCCTCTTCGCCCGGCCCGAAGTTTCCAAAACATGCGCAGTACGATGTCTTGTCTTTAGTCAGTACTGTAACACTAACCTTACAAATTGAATAGAGAATCTTTTTTAATTTAAGGACCGCCCTAATGACGAGACGTTGTTTCACCACGTGCACGAGCTCAACGATTTCCACACCTTTGCCGCTAACAAATATTACAAGGAAACATTACATGACATGTTTGTGGCGCTAAGAAAAGATGGTCACACAAGAAAGGCTACAAAGACTTTTAGATTACATAAATCTTCACAATTCCTGATGATTTAAAATGGTAATCACTAAGAACTAACAAAACTAAAAGCCAGGTAATCGTGGCTGTTTCCACTTGCAAAGCCAAGCGCATTTGGCACAAGTTGCTTGCGCTGTGCGGACTTAAACTCGGGCTTTTGTTTCCAATGTAAGTATTAACAATTACCATTGTTCATTGATCGAATTTCATTATTCAATGAACTTCAATACTGGATGACGTTGGATTTTAAAGTCAAATTTCTGCCCCTTCTTTCTTTCTTTCGTTTTTCCTTCCTCTTTTCTTTGTTTTAAAATCATTTGGCTTACATATTGCGCATCCATGGACCACTTATCCTGACCTAATGTTGCGAGTCGGCAACGTAAGAGAACGTGCTGTAGCGTTACGTAAAATGCTCAGAAACAAAGCCCATAATTACCAACAATGCGTCCACCTCTATACCGATATGAAATACTTTTACGGTACTTAGTAAAAGTCCTTTACGATATTACATAAGGACTGTCTAACTTTAATTATAGACACTTTCTATTAGACACGAGTATCTTTACGAGAATTGCGCACTACAGTTTGTTTGGACCAGCTCACTTTTAAAACAGGGTGCGCACGATCCCAAACGGGAACCTCGTGAAATTTGTTTAACCAATAAACATAATTTGATTACTGCAAGATAAAACACGACAACCACAAGACCAAGGCACGGTACCGGTATTTGTGTCTAGTACTGTCACGAAGACTTGGAAATCACTGTATGGGAGACATACTTTCACAAGCTTTAACAAAATGTAATGTATATTGAAATTAAAATGACGTCATTCTCAGTCTGCCACAAGGGAGTTATTATTCTGCGCATGAGCAATAGCAGTAGTTATATATAAAAAGAGTGAAATATATGAGATGTACGCAACATTCCAGCATGCCATACAAGGCGCATGCGCAAGGATTGAATCAATAAAAATATATGTATTTCATTTATACGAGTGCAAATGATATATACTTTGTTCTTCACATAGGAGGAGAAAAGAAACTTGGTACCAGGTCCTCCCATAATTAGTATTTGTAAGAGAGAAAACTAAATCAATGTCTTCTCAGGTTTTAATCGTAGCAAAGAGATGAATTGGACCCAAAACTAACAATGTTCCCAGATCAACACAGAACTTCATTTTGTTTATTTTTTGCATCTCTTCCTAAAACATTCGTTTTGTAGTCACTGATGTGAATTTTATCTCTTCATCATTTGTTTTTCCTTTTTTTCCATTCGTTTTTCTCTGTGTCTTAGTATCTTGTTCTTTTGTTCGTCTTACACTGATCAGATCCCACGATGCTGGGACTTCTCAAACGGAAAAATCCAGATGAATTAATATAAATTTACACATCAATCTCTACAGCAAGGTGGTGTAAATAGCGACTTATATTCCCTTGTTAGTACGCCGGACCAGCAAGGATGACATGGAGCGCAAGGCTTCACCAACGACTTAGCCTCTACGAGGGGACTGCCTGTTTTTTAATTCTTTAAAATTCATTTTTCTCTTATTAGATTTCACTTTAAAATGTTTCTAACCCATCTCTCGAGTTTTTTGGGGTATTCAATTGTTATACCAAAAGCTTAGATGACATGCATTACCATGTTTCATCAAGTTTTAAGGTTCATGAAGTGACCCCTGATTTTTTAAAAAGTTATTTTTCATGTCAGATTGTGAAAATAGTTGTTGTATTAAATTTTTGATTGATCATCGTTGCCGATGAAACCTACACCAGCAGCAGCTGTAAGGTTAACTATTTTGCAATTAAACTGAAAATCTGATAAGCTCCTACGAACAAGGTAACATCTTACAACACTGTGTCATCAGCAATAGATTTTCTTAGAAAGGTACATTTATTGAGTTAATGGAGAGGTTAAGTCAAGAATCAGCTTTATTTAAGAACTTTGAATGTCACCGGAATCCGTCTAAGAAATTAAAAATTTAATAATTATACCAGAATACTATAAGAATGAATAAATGAATTCCTAACCAATGACCTTGCTGAAAACTGTAAGATCACTGACAGAGATCACTCTTAGGATTACAGGTACCTACCCCTTCAGGCACCGGATAGGAAAGCCAAGTTCGTCTTATTGATGCTGTAGCCGTGTTTCCAATGACTGACTTAGTAGGACGTTTGAAGTTCATGGCCTAGACTCAGCCTAAGTCGGCGCATTTCCGTTCCTATATAGAAAAAATTCAAAGACTAAGTCTGATAATCAAGAGAATGCAGACCGAACACACGGTTCAAGTACGACATTTGGAATAACACGAGGTAAGGTGAGGTACCCCACCCTCTATCTGTCTGGTATTAACATGGCTATATAAGGACTGGGTTGACTGCCACCCAGTCAGAGGGCGTATTCACAATTGGTACCTGAGCACAGTGCTCGAGTAGGGTTCTCGCTCACTGGGCAATACTGAATGTGAGCACGCCTTTTTTCCAAAGTGCTCACGCCAAAATTCGGATACAGTGCCCGTGCACGAGTAAAATTAAAGGTCCCGATCTTGTAGTCGGGCAATAAAATGAGGGAAATGTGCAGAACAAAGATTGAGTGAATTCAATTCGCCTTTCTGAAATTCAACTGACGACTGGAAAGCAACTCGTGCCGCACAGAATTGCGAGGCTGAATTTAGAGACATGATCAAGAAGTGCGCCATCTTGCATTGGATTCTGGGATTGATTTTTGAGACGAGATAGAATCCGCGCCCATTATTTCTTTGAATTTTGGAAAGGCGAATAAACCCATCAAGCAAAATCGAAAGAAAACAAAGTGAAACAATGTGACTTGTGTTTATTGTCTTTTTTATAGTTCATCGAGAGTCCATAGCTAGAAGTTCACGTTCGGGAGTGAGAGTGAGATATTTTTAGATTCACCACTTTCACATCCCCATAATACTTTGCGTTTTTTGGGGGCAGAATGAGATAAAATCGTTAATATTACCATGAAGATTATATAGAATTAAAGAAAAAACAGCTAAAAACACTAACAGGTTTATCAGGATTACCAAAAATCAGAAAGGAAGAAATTCGAACAGGTTTATGATTAAATGTCAAGACATCTTTTCGAAAGTCCATACATTGTCTGTAACACCAAATTTTTGATCCTCCTGTTCGTGTAACATTACCTCTGATTAAATTGATACTCGATTTTTTAATGATAATAGCAAATATACTCAACATCTGTATGAAAAGTTTTCAATTTTCGAACAATTTTCTTTCCAGTTGCCCCCCAAAACGCAAAGCATTATGGGGATTTGAAAATGGTGAATGGCCAATCATATTACTCGAAAGGTTCGTGCTCCTCGCTGCTGAATGGTCAATACGTAGTTAACTTTTAAAAGACGTTTTCTCGGATTTGAATGAAAGGCCGTTAGAAATGTACTATTTCCAAAAAAGCTTCAAATATAAGTTTATTTGGGCTCACAAATATCCTACTACGTACAGAATTCCTTAAGAAAAAGTTGTCAATTACTTGAAGAGTTTAGAAGTTTGTCAAGAGGAAACCTGATACTGCCACCTTTATTGCATCCACATGGTTCGAGAGTTGGAATTTACACGATTGCACGCCAAGCAGCTGGACGAAGAGTATTTAGTTAATATAAATCCCCTTGCAGCAATTCCCAAAGCAGTTCAATCGTAGGGGACATAATAGAATTTTATGGTTCCTGAGAAACGAAGACTGAAAGTATTCCATTGTTTTGTCCTTTAGATTGAGCTGCTTTGGGGATTGCTGTAAGGGGTCTGTAGACAGCTGGTGCAAATGAAGATGCAAATTATATATTTTGTGTAGTGACCCTAACGACGACCGCTATGGAAAAACAGGAAGAAACATCCTGCACTATCATAACTCAAAACTCAATTCTACACCGACTACACCGGCTTCTCCTTACAATATGCCCACAGGGTCCTTGCGTGACCTTGTTACGAGTTTGCGCAACCATTTTGGGTTCTGCTAGACATGTGAGGAATTTGACCGATCGAAACCCATTTAGCTTGGACACGAAAGAATTTGATATCTCTAGTTGTTTCATCCTTAAGGAAGCCATCAAATTGTTGCCCTATGCTGACCAATAATAGGAAACATTAGCGCACAAATGGTTATACCGCCAGTGTCTCGTAAATTATAATTGGAAGATGTTTGGTGATTAGATTAATGATGGTGCCGTTTAAAAGAAAAAGTGTCAAATGTTCTTGGGTTTGCCCGTTTAATAGAGTATTTACACTTTAAAAATTTAAGCAACGTGCATGTCTTCAATAAAATATAACTTACATAACATTACAGCAATTTAACCTGGCATGAGCCACAACAACAAAACAATAACATCATCATCACCATCATCATTACCTTCATCGTTATCATCTTCATCTTCATCACTTCATCATAATCATCTTCTTTTCCATCATCTTCATCATCAACATAGAATATGTAAACGAATGAGCAATCAACTACCGAGCAATCAACTACCGACCATTCGCAACAGCAGCAACAATCTTACTTTTATAGTTTTATTGACCAACAAATTTCCAAAAACTCTATGGCAGATATATGAAAGTGCACGTAAATACTATTAAAATCAGTTGATGCACTGGAATTGATCTATGCAGTGTAACTACAATTTTGATATGTGAAACACAACAAAACAAAACAAAACAAAAGCAGAATAATCTACGCGACGATCGGTGATCAGATTGGAAGATAAATGATCTAGAGTTAAATAAAGTTACCCATAGCAACAATGAAGCAATCTTGAGGTGTACAGTTTGTAGTTTCTATCGACCATCACCATCACCATCACCATCACCATCACCATCACCATCATCATCATCATCACCACCATCCGCAACAACAACAACAACAGATACGAAAAAGCATACGAAACATCATGACATGATGCGAAGCAAAGGCAGCAGCGACAACTGAATATAACACACCAAGTCTCAATACAATACAATATTGCATACGAATAACTTGAAGATCAGTTGATGGACTGATTACCGATGAAGTGCAACTGCTATACTAATAAGCCGAAAAAACAAAAGCAAGAAGATAAAGACGCGACGATCGGTGATCTACCTGGAAGATAAATGGCCGAGCGATAAATCAAGTGACTCGTTGATAGCAGAAGAAAAAAATGAAGCAATCTTGACATGCGTAGTTAAAATTTCACAGATGACAAACGGCGATTTTCCGACGAAACCAGAAAATAATAACCCAGAGACTAAGTGACCCTAAAATACAGTTTGTTATTTTCTTAAAGCCTTAAAAGGCTTCTTTTTCGTGATCAGATGTCGAGAGGAGACTTATTGCCAATGGCTAGACAGTGAAAGTGTAATTATATATAATTAACAGCAAATTTATCAACAAATTGTTCTGTATTCATCTAAATCTAGCAAATCTTAAGGTTTCTGAGCAGCTTGATGATCCTATCAGTTACTGCATTGTGATAATTTTTCGGCAGACAGAAGAGTTTGCTTGCCTTCCGGAGTGGTTAAAGTGCGACGTCTGATAAGAAGAAGCTCTCTTATTCAATTAATAAGTGTCATTAACAAATAAACAGGGGGGAAAGGAATCGAGTCCTGCATTTTTTCATAGACATAATTCAATTATTATCAACAGGGTTTGTTCTGCGGGTACAAATAGAAGAGATAACGGAAACAATGGAAAACAAAAGCTGCTTCGTACTAAAAACATAACAATCTATAATAAAGCAGACATTTGAACATGGCAGACTTGAGCTATAATGAACCGTTATAACTCAGGAATCCTAACAGAATTTTGCAGACTGCTTTAAATCCCATGAAGCACTTATGTATATTACTGTTGTCTCAAATTTGAGGAAACATTTCCCAAGGAGCAACCTCATGTAGAAAAAAAAAAAGATAACAGTACCTTTTATACTTATGCGGCTTTAAGTAGAACTTATACGACTTGGTCCTCTTTTGTAACAGTTGGGCGTCCTGTGGTGAATGGCTGTTTGTTGAGTCACTGGATGTCCTTTAGGATTATCCTTGTTATCAATATTGTATGTGGGATCAGCTCCAACTGATAGAGCTAATCTTTTTGACTTGTGCCAGTTCTGTTGTGTGGTTTATGCAAGACTTGAACCACGGGACCTGTCATTGCAAGTAGTGATCAGTCGGCTGCCGATACTATTGCCACTAGCAAGTTATGTAGCAATACTGTACGCTTCCAGATAGAAAATAAAGGGACCAGAATTTTGTCAGAGTGGAAAACAATTCGTAATCGACGTAGATATCTTGCGTAGCGGTTCAACTGGTCAGTGATGACTACTGCGTACCATGGAAGTCGACCAAGTCAAAGTGTGCAGTATTAATCAAATGGTCATGTTAGTCCTCCTGAGTCACCAGCTAACTCCGAAGTCCAGGTCGCCTGTGGTTGTCGACCATTTATGTGTCTCTAGGCTAAACCTCTGATCACAGTCCAAAAGCATCACTGAAAATGATTTGCAGATTGCCTACTATATTGAATTATCGTACGCCATCACCTCCCCTAGGCCTCTCCGTATATGGGATCGACGTCCTTGGTTTTTTTTTTCTCGCCCCCCATAAGAAGCCCTCCTTTCTTCACCCGCTTTGACATCCTACTTCCTACATCCTACATCCTAGGATTTCCATTGTATTACATTCCTGATACAAAGGGTTGGAAGGAAAGCATGAATCGAAACGCAATGACTGGAGCAACTACCTTTAGATTGCAACCTCCCTTTTTTTCACCTCCCTTTTTTTCACAGAGGTGTGGTCACTGGAGTTGGAGATGAAGTTCCTAGTAACTGTGTCCGAGTAGTTTAGTAATATCTTCTAGATAATAAAAAGATATTTTCCTGGCGCTCTGCATGATTTTAAGGTCTGGTAGATAGGATACAACTTCTGTGCAAGGTCAAGAAGAGGATCACTGAGCTGATCTTCTGCACCTCTTGCATTTCAAACGTTTATCGCGCTCTGTGCTTCGATGAAACTGAATCGAGAGAGGAGAAAGGACAGCTCATAATAACGGTCTTGACAAGAGCTCAAGGAAAAGAAAATACTGCACTTAAAACTTGTATAACGTCACCCAGAAGCAAACAGAACCATAGGCTCTTGCCGTGACGGTTCATCAAGTCAAGAGGTCTAGAGCCAGGGATCGGAAGCGGGGTGTGGCCGATACGTTAGCATGTTAAAAAGTTGATGTGCCGACAGAGCGTCTTTATTTGTTCTTCTAGAAGTATAAAGTTGTCTTAAGTAATCCTCAAATTAATTTATAAAACACGTTTTCTAGCTGTAAGCTACTGTTGTATCTTCTCACTAAGATTTTTATACCGAATCCTCTACGAAAACTAACGTTTCATCTGACGTTTTCAACTACTGCCACGTGAATTTTCCATCATCGCATAAGAAATTGCATTTTTCAATAATATCAATGATGAATATTAATGTTCAAGTTATTTTGACCCTTTGCGCCTTAGCACGCTTGATACTGTGAAGTCAATGCATCAATGGATGATATGTACTCAGATCATATCAAATGTTGACCCTTTGCACTGTGCTGTGCAGTGCTTGACAATATATCTGCGCGAACGAACTGGGTTTTTCAAGGTTTCACTCCGTATCAGTTATATCGGTTCTATTGTATTACCAGATGACAATTCTCTGCACCAGACATAAGCGGAGCCTATTTCGTCTATAGTGAATGAGAGGATAGCACTGTTTTCTACGCAGAATGACTATAGTTTTATTTAGTTTTAGGAAATCTCAAGCCGGAAGGAAAAGGTGTTTTTGTGACACTGTTCCACCACGGGATAAATTCTACTTTGTTTACCTTCTATTTTTGTCATTCAATACGGTTTGTCCATATGAGAAATCTGAAATTCTATTACAATATAAGATTTTTCATTGAAATCGAGATGGCAATTGACTCCCTTAATGGTTCTCATACTTGTTGCCTTTCTATATCATATCCCATCAGTCCAGAAGGCATCATTGACCATCATTCTATATGTCTAGAAGTTTTACAACGATTAATGAAACCACAACCTCACCATCATTCTGAATGTCTAGAAGTTTTACAACGATTAATGAAACCACAATCTCAATAGACTTTCGCTTTCTGACCCCAGTCAACTAGTGTGCGGATTTAAAAAAAATGTATCCGTATTTCCCGACCACTGGCAATTCCTCCTCCTCCTTCAACATCGTGAAAAAAAATGTCTCGCCGAAGTGCGTCGCTAAACATCGCTTCAGGAGCCGGACTGCTTTTGGTGTAAGACTTTTTACTCCCAAATCTAGCCAGATTAAGATCTTATCTTGGTTATTGGAGAGCGGTCGAAAATGACACGATGGACCCCATATAGTGCTGAAGGATCAGATTACAGCTAAGAGCGCTAATGGTAAGAGTAGAGAAGCCAGAGTTAGGGTCATCTGTAACGTCAATATTTCTCTTGCAAACATTACACAGAATTGCCATCATTTTAAGCAAAGAAGAACAAATAAATTTAAAGTAAATACAATTTACGGGGAACAATTGAGTGAAGGAATCTTATGATGATACACAATCCACTGTCGCTAATTTTTAGATGATATTTCAGGGAAATTGGTTCGATAAGTTTAGGGTGATAAAGAAGCTGTTTGTAGAGAAGTCGGGTCATACGCAAGATGATGATGTTACATTACTTCATCGATATGATGATGCTTCATCAAAAAAACCATGAGCTTTGATTGGCTGAGAAACCTAAGACATCATAGAGCACTATTTCTAGTTATTAATTACGTGTTCCATCAAGCAATTACTGTCACTTAGCCAACAGTATTAAATACAGTAGAGATTCTTATCGCACGAATGTGTGGCACGTCCGTAAAAGAGAAGAGGCCAGGAGTCATCTTCCTATGTCGGAGACCGTTCATCGCAGACTAGACCCGATCAAGAACTGCAGATTCATTGATTGATAGCAAAACATTTGAATTTGAGCGGATTTAGGCTTTAAACTTTGTTCTACACGGGATTGTCGGCGCTCGGGCCACAGTGACTGGATCTTGGGTGGCTGGGACAAGCGAGGTGTTTTGACAAGTCAAAGACAGGACAATAGAAAAGAATCACGTCGGGTGCACCATTCAAAAACTTGGCCCTATTTCACCAGAAAAGACAGTAATCGCTATTATTTTATCAAAGTTCAAAGAGAAAAGAAATTTTTCCAAGAAGCCTACGAGAACGATTCGCGTTTGCTTGATCTGGGTGCTGTAAAGTAGCAAAACAATTTCTAAAGAGGTAAGACCATTTTCATTCATTCTCGATCGCAGATATGAATCAATTCCTATCTTGGGAGTCGTTGAGACTATGGCTGTAGTGTCTATGATCTACCTTATATCGAGCGAAAGGGCACTAGATAACAACAAAGTAACAAAAAGATTTCTACTTAATGAGAGCATCAAAAGCCAGTCGACAAGCAATTTATTAATTCTCCTTCTTAAATCGTTCAGGCAGTTAATCAAACTATGTATCAGGGACTAGGCAATTTGGTTTATCACACTGATATTTAGCATCTTAGACTGAGTTAACTTTGCTACTCTTTTTGACGTACAAATCAGTAAGCGGCTCTTTGCCAAGCTTTAGATGAATTTCGTTGTCAATTAAGTATACTCAAAGTATAAAGAGTCAAGAACTTTCTATCTGGTACGTTTAGCGCAAGCTAGCTGTCTTATAATTGGTTGATGTTCCAAAAGGCTAACACGGCAGACAAGCTCTCTATGTTTGTTGTTCAAATCATTTAAGAAAACAATTGTTTGTTCTTACGTTTGTAGTGACTTTGCTTTCTCACTCATTTGAAACCTAAACAGCTTCCTGAATCATTCAATTGCTGTCAATTTAGAGAAAAGTTATTTTGTTTAATTACAGATTATTGGGCTTTACGAGTCGGCTTTATATGCCTGGATAGGGAAGCCAAGCCCGTAAGTTTGCTTCTGGAACCCAAGATTTATAGCGGTTTCATGATCTGGTGAGGGTTAGGAGAAACCACTTGGAAAAACCCGCGGATACGGACATCAACAATTCTTCTTCTGACCCTCCCTGCGGTTTTGTAGGTGTCAATCTAAATTTATGTGAAGAATTGTGATTCTCTCTTTAGCACAGCTGGAATGTCACAATGTCATGACAAAATCTCGATGAAACTAGTAGTAATTTACTGATTTTCACTTCATAAAAAATAGAACTGAGAAGAAAGCACGTCTCAGAATACGCACAAGCGTGAGAAAGTCATTGAAAAACGATCTGCAATAAATCCTTCTGTGTCACGGCAGTCCCGTATCTAGATGGTTATAACTTCTGTGGAAGTTTTCAAAATAGTTCGAGATTTTTATTGCTAGTTTTTAATAACTGTTCTCACCAACAGCAAGCAAACACCAAACAAGACAGAAATTAAATCAAACTCTAGACGCGTGTTACTGATAGTGGAAGATAAGGCACTTTTACGATCACCCAATGTGACAAATTTCTTCCCCGCCATAGGGGGTTTCTTTGTTGGAATGCGATCGGGGTTAAGGTTTATCTGTCCAACTCGCAAGCAGAAGTAATTTATATCATCAAATCATCATCCGTTATCGGATTTCCTTGTCTTGGTCTCTCAATGGCCGCTCTCGGAACTTTAGAAGTGAATCTCAGCTTTGGTTTTCTTAGTTGAAGACAAAATATGCCAAGATATGGAGTAAAGAAAACAAATGCCTAGAATTCTTTGGTGAAACTCAACACCTCTAAAAACAAAAATTGCTAACCTTGTTCAATCTGGCATCCATCTTTCATATTGTTGTTCATCATCTAGAGCTCAAAACTGTGCTCGCACCCTTTCAGCTTGCAAGCAAACGAGCCCCAAGTTAAATCAGAGGCAGAGGGCAAATAAGGCAGAATTTCAAGTGTTTCGTGAAATTTGGATAGACTCAATGAATGATTTCGCTTTGAACTGACGTCAGTTGTGAGTACGGTGCTAAAGTTGTTGAAGCTATCTTACTTATGAAAATACCTGAATATCACTTTGATATTACAATAAAACACCAGCTACACGATTCACTACAGTCTTAACGGGTGTGGTTTTCAAAAATATCACTCACTTTCCGATTGGAATTTAAGAGAGATTTTTGGTTGATCAGCCAGGTTGATACGGAGCTCAACACTCATGAACACTGCACTGATAAAACCCCACGCGTTGATATGTATACTAAATGTTCTAATGATCTTCTTCTCTATCACTGGGGACTATGCCCTACGAACACAATTACACGATTGTGCCACAAAGAATGTCGATGGCGCACATAATGAGAAAAAAAACCAAAATAATTAAAGAAAATTTTTATATTTTAATATAAAAGGAGAGAAGGAAAGAAGGAAGCAAAAAAGGACATAAAAAGAGTTAAGAAGATTAAGAAGAAGGAAAGAAAATAGGAAGACAGTATGAAAGGAAGGAAAGAAAGAGAAAGAAAAACAAGTAATACAACTAAAGAACGAAAGAAAAAGAAAGATATAAAGGGAGGAATTGAAGGAAAGAAATAAAAAAATTGAAAGAAAGAACATTAAAAGAAAGAAAATTAAAAGAAAGAAAGAAAGAAAGAAAGAAAATTAAAAGAAACTAAGAAAGAAAATTGAAAGAAAGAAAAAACTTGAAAGAAAAAGAAAGAAAGAAAGGAAGAAGGCAAGAAAGAAAGAAAGAGAAGATGCTAGTTACTATTTGCAAGCCCAATAATCCAGGTCAGAATGCAGACTAGTAATGATATCCATAGATTCTATCTTGCTTTTGTGTGTACTTATTTGTGTAGATATATAACCCTTGAGGGCTAAGCGCTTCTCTTTAAAGAATATCTTGTACAAAGGAGCAAAAACATGCTCTTTTGTTAGGATAGGATATTTTGTTTTCTCTGATTATTGTCCTTAAGTCATATTTGTGTGATACAGTCAACGTCATTAAAGTTGTCCATCGAAAAAAGACATTTAGACTACAAGAATATCACGTAATTCATTTGTCTATTCGTTCAAAGGGATAAAAATTCAAATTTAAACTGTAGTATTATTAACAGTTAACAGAGAATAATAAATATAAACTCTACGTACACAATGATTTCCTTTAACAAGCATTTAGAGCGAGTTTTTAGGTATCACGTGATATTTCTTGTGGGCTAAATTGCTTTTTCGGTGGACAACGTTAATGACGTTGACTGTATATAAATATTCTGTTCAAGCTGCACAAGCGATTTTTTTCTTGCAATTGAAGGTTTGAAGGTCAATTTGAATCACAAGACACTTGAATATTAAAGAAAGTTCAACGGCATAGACCTCATAATGGATTCACATTAAAAAGGATTAAAAAGATTGATGACCGTGAGAATTCAGTTTTCTTTTGAATTTATAAAGATTTTTTTAATTAGTTCACCACCACCGTTATTGGAATGCTACTGAAGAAATGTTGAAGAAAACATTTTTGTTAAACCAAATTTTGGATATGAATTTATTAATCCAGGAAATCACTGTATCTGACCTCAAAAAGTGCAAAGCTACACTAAACTACAATCATTTTTCTTCAGGATATTATCACATATTTTATTCAAGACCACCTATGATTTAACTGACTACAGTCCACCTTTTGCCTTGGGTCACTTCAATTGCGTTTCACGTTAAAGCATCTAGTTATGGCTTTTTAACCTGACCTCCTCTTATCGTTTCTTTATTTTTCCTCATCAATGAATTTGGAGTTCATTATTTTGTCTTCTTGCCAAACTCGTGATGGGAAAACAAGTTCCTGTAACTACGTCATCATCCGATTCGAACTTGTACCAGTTTTTTCAGGTTTTTCTTTAGTTCTGAATTCTTACAACAAACGTCACTATTCAATGAGTTCTTAGTTTTACAAGATCCTGCGGAGTGAACCAGTTTTCAGCTCTAGGCAGTATGGTTCAGAAATATCAACCATTCAGAAATATCAACCTAAATGGGAAGTATACTAAGAACGCGTGACTAAAACTGCAATGCATTATCGACTTCAAATATGCTATCAATATTATGGCTTCTTCGTATAGAGTAATAGACCACTTCCACTAACAGGTCACGTGACCACAAATCCCTTATCAAGCTCCAGTGTCAAAATGAACTCCAGAAATGGAAAGAGCATCTCGATATTAGTAAGAAGGTGAAGTTTCAGCTCAAAAAGTTTGACACGTGAAAAATGGCATGAATTATAAAATCCGATGTTTTCTAAGAGTTTGTAGGGAAAATGAGCTGATGGCAAGAGCTTGCTATCCAACACATTTTCCCATACAGATTCTAACAAAAATTCTAAATTTTATATTTCATGCCATTTTAACTGTGTTGGAGCTTGATTTTAGGTGGTTGTGGTCACGTGACTTCTTAGTGCAAGTGGTCTATGGGGGGGAGAGGGAATGTCGCTAAAGAATTTTGTCCTTTATTCGACAGACACATGGTTTTGTTTTTAAGTATTTTGGGTGAGCCGCCAAAGGAGTCCTCACAGGTACACCGGCTTGAGATCGTCATTCGGTACAGTCATCACAGATCACTCGCACTATCTAGCGTTGACACAACATGCATTCACTGATTTAAGTCAAGCCTGACACGCCAGCCATTGAGAAGTGCTTAAGGCTCCAAATTGTTATCTGAGGGCACAAATCTAGCATTATTAGTTCGAGGAGAAAACTGTGGCTTGCATGGTTAGTGTCCTTGTTATCTGATAAGCGAGCTGTGAAATTTCAACCACATTACTTTTCTTTCTCGCTTTTTTCGACTGATTTAAATTAGGAGGGGGGGAGTGAGGGGAAGGACGGGGAGGGGGGGGGGGGGGAAAAGAAAAAGTGCGCATCACCGACTTCGGTAAATAGTATAGCAATAAACTTAAACTGAACTACCAACGTCGAATACAGTCATTGTCTTTACTTTAGCTTTAGATGTTCAATTATTTAAGGAATGATTAGGTAAAAAAGTTAAATCATGCGAGACTTCAGAAATAAGGCAAAACAATTCCACGCAAAAGGGCATGTGTCAGGCTTCATAGAAGTTTCAATATTGACTGATTGGTTTTGCTTCTGATTTCAATAGATATTCTACTTCCATCTGATGCCGTTACCAAACTACTAACCTCCGTTAAGCGACCACCCTTTGTAATGATAAAAACCTCTCTCTCTCTCTCTGGACAAAGGCTCATTCAAATCTGAACCTCTCTAAGCCGACCAGTGACCACCGCACCGCATTGAATTCTTTTTAATCGATTCACTATCTTATGTAAAGAAAACCTGTCGATAATGACAATCATTTGAGCGCGACCACCGTGCCTGATGAACCGACCTGTGACCACGCTGGTATTTACTGGATTCCTTCCCACCTAGCAATCAATTTCTCGTTGCCTCACTCTCTTCTGGAGAAAACCTGTTCTCAACGACCATCTTTTAAAGTTATTTTTTTAGCCATTAATACTTTGACGAAGCCCTAATCTACTACAAAACCTCTGTTTTATGCGGCCAAAGCGATCAACAGTCTTAACTAATTGAGTCTATGAGTGTTCGTTAAAACAGAGCAGCTGAGATTTCTCCTATAGTTGGTCTATCTGTGTACTCGATATCGCTGAACACACGGCTCGTCGTTATTTTACTACCTAATCACCTGTCAACGTCTACCTCTCTAATTGCCTTTGCCTAAATCATAATCCCTCATCACCCACATCGGCCTGGATGGTCTAGCGTATCGATTAAAGCTGGTCTTGGATAATAGTTTTACTTTTTTTCAAGATGATGAAACGGTTTTCCTGCAAAATTTTAGAGGCATTTTGAAACATACTGCCACGATTTCTTTTCGGTTTCTGCTTTCTGGTTTACTCTCTTTCTGTTTTTGTTATCTCCTGATTCTTTGGGTTTGAACTTATTTACCCTGTCAATGCTATTCGTATTCGTTGTTGGTTACCTAACATTATTTTTAAGATTTTGAGTTTAAAGTCTTTAGTCTTAATAGGTGTCCAATTAGTATATTTGTGCTAATCTTTCTCGAAACGAAGATCCGTTTTGTTAGTGATATTATTCAGTATTATTTTTTAAAATAAAAAAGGTGTTATTTTTACTCCAAGGAATATTCCATTCCCTTGTCCATTATTCTCTACCCTCAGCCTTTTGAACTGGTCAAATACACAGAATCCTGTTTCAGCTTCTGCCCTTGGCCTGCTTCTTGTGCTCCTCCCCTTTTGTGCTTATTGGATTTCTCCTTATTTTGATTGAATCTCCCGTCCTCCTACACGAAATCCAATAGGTCCTTACTCGTTATCTGAAAGCAGATATCTCTTAGTATATTTCTTATTAATCTTGCCCGCATTCTTGAACTTTAAAACCCGAGATCAAACTTCCCTTTTGACTGAAGATGCGTGCTGAATTTCCACCTTTCAAAGAGAGGTCTTTCATTTATCAACTTTAAAGATATTCTTCACGTAGGCTTTCGTAACTGTATAATTCCTACTGTCAATTAGCGTAATTACATAACTACATGTAATGTACAAGTCCAGACAATTAATTGCCTCAATAGATGACGTAGGGCCACATCTGTAGGCGAGGGACTCATCGATCAATACTCTCTAGCGGTTAATTACATTTATTAATTGTACTGAAAGCCAGAGTCTCGTGAACTATTCCGCAAATACCAAGAGATTTTCCAAATGGACACTCGATACAAAACATCTTGCAGCTGGTGTGGTTAAATTTTTGTCCATTATAAGAAATTCATAGTCTTGTACAGTCATCTAGAGACTTATCGTAGAAATGAAGGTATCGGGTTCCTACATGACCAAACATGTCCAGTAAGCTACTAAAAGACATCCAGCATTGTTCTATAAATAATCAACTAGTGTGGTAAAGTGAAGTTTTGAATGAAGTTTTTCTTTCACTATCCTGGGGCATGATCAGGGTAACATACTCTAACATACTTGTACAAAAAGTCCGATTCAATAACTGACTATTTTATCTTATTAATAGTTTATTTCTAATTAATAATAAGTAATAAGCTGCTTATTTTTGCATTGTTCTGTTATTTTCAGCCTTTTTTAAAACCTTTTTATAGCTTCAAGTCTTCTGAGTAGATAACCTTTAGTATATTTACAAACGAAAAGTTAAGATGTTAGAACAACCTCGATTCTCTCTCTCAGCCCAATCCTTGCTGACAGTTCCTTCGCATTCCCTTCGTGTTTTCGGACCAAAGCATAACATTAGCATCAGTGTGCTACCAACATGAGACAATAATATAATGCGGGCTAAATAACTCATGAAACATTCACTTTTATTGCAGAAATTTGTCGTCAAACACACAGAAAACTCACAAGAAAATCAATTAAACGTATTTCCTGAAGGTGAGTGATGCTTTACATCTGCGCTGTAACGGTGGTCGAACCTTAGAATGTCGACCTTTGAGCCACACAATACATTAAAGCATAGCTTTATCATGCCGCAAAGCAAGGATTATGTACGCTCAAAGGTCGATTAGATAACCGTTTAGTTTCTTCTATAAAGTAAAGTACGTAAATAGAGTGAAGTTAATTTCTTTCTTAGCTAGGTTTTATTATCTTAGTAAATCACTTACTTCTTAGTTCTATTAACATGATTCTAGCTTGTATAAGCATTTTGCTCTTTCATATCTAAGATATCACAGTGTTTTGCAGAGGATATCAAAGAATTAAAGTCTTTCTCATACATCTTGCGTACGTACGTCAAAAGCAACTCAAGTCTGTTTCCAATCAGACAAAAATGGCAGCTATTAGGTCTTGGATGGTTACCATAAACGCCGAGATGAAAGCCTATTTAAAAACATTTATTTGCTCTCTTATTTGTAAAAGAAATCGTGCAAATGGCCTATTAAAACATAAATTTCCGGTATTTTTAATGGCCTAAGTAACTTAATTCATGATGCTTTTTAGATGAACACAACTTGATTGAAACGAGAGAAAGAAAAAAAGGGAGAGAGTTTCTTGACAACTACTTGAGGCGATCCTGTTAACCCTTGTTTGTCATATCAGCTGTTAAATCTAACAGATACAAGCTATTATGATAAGATCGTTTCAATGCCCTCTTTGATGAATGAAAATTGCGTCTTTCCTGTCCAGTTAGCAATATAATTTGCATCTTATATCAGAACCTCTTAACTAATAGCATTCAATGTGTGACCGTCTGACGTCTCCTTTTTCACTTATAAAACCAAGTCGACTGATATTCAGCTGAACATATAATACTCCCATTAATCACCGAGACTTCTCTTTGAGGTTTTGTACGTAGTTACTTCTGTGGTTCTGTATTTTAGTGCTCTAGTATGGTAACGTGTTTTCCAAGAAGGAACTTTCCAACATGGCTGCTTGCCCATAAACAAGAGTGTTCCAAAAAAAGCTCGTTAAAATCCATTGTTACTTATTGCAACACAAACGCCACACACATGGCCGGCCAGGTTAAAACTCACTGTTGACTTAGCTTTCAGCTGAAATAGTCTCGGCAGTTGAGACAACAGTCGGAGCAATAAATAATTCCAACAAAACGGAGGATCATTTTCACTGAACTGATGCGCTAAGATCCCGTCAAAGATTCGATCAAAGATACCATTAATAGAATTGATTTGTCGAGTTAATTAAAAATTTGTCTAAAATTCTGCGATAAAGATTAGAAATGGACGCCCTATCTCGACGGAAAATTAGCTTCTGTTATTTTAATCAATATTTGTAGTAAAGACAGTATTAAGTTAAGTGAGTTTATGGAATGATTGCAATGAAGTCCGTGTCGTTGCACGTCCCAATGTGCAGCTGATTTGATGCTTGTTTGTGCGACACAAGGTACTTAAGTGTCAAAATCCTGCTGTTTTTAATCATTTCCATTTGGAGATAAGATGTTATCATCATACTCCATATATAGGGTGGTGCCTTACGTTCTGCAGAAGAGGGTTATTTAAAGAGTCCTTTTCGCTGTTTTCTATGAAATATCTAATCGCTTGAGGGGCTTCTAGAATGTCTGGTTCATTGGCTGTTCTTAACTGCAGTTTCCTGGCGTCTAAACTGGAACAGAATACGATCATTATCGCGGGCACATTTGTACCATTAGCGACTAGATCATGTCAGTTGGTTCCAGTTTTCTTTCTTTCTTTCATTACTATATTCTTGGTCACTCTTCCTTTTCTTGGTTTCCATTCTCTTTCTCTTCTTCTCATTTATTTCTTTAGTCTGCTATCTTTATTCACCGGACACTGTTATCTGCTCTATATCAGGGGTGGGTCCAGGATTTTTTCTAGTGGGGGGGCATCTATAGTAGTGCAGCATTTGCGAGTGAAAGGGCACTTTACTGTCCTTAGGGGGGCGATACACACCCAGCACCCTCCCCTAAATCGCCCACTGTTTAATATGTTTTCCCATTTTTCCTTCTCACCTACTATTCTTTCATCTTACTCTTTATGTCTCGGTGTCTTTCTATTCTCGATTCGCAGTGTCATTGGATGAAAGTCAGGTGACTGTTTTATCTTTAGTAAACAGTTTTCGTTAAAAAAATTATATTATTAAATCCATGAGATACCTTTTTATCTCAGTCAACGACATCTATTACTGTGGCGCAGATTAATTAAATTCATTACAAAAACCGTTTAAACAAGAAAAATCGTTGTTGTTTGAGATAAAGGAGGCAACAGTGTACTCTCCATCGCTCTATCGCCAGCCAAAGATCAGAAATTCTATTATGCTTGGCTACTTTACTACGTGTCAAAGATCTGGAATATGAACATGGATAACATGAAGAGATGGATAACGAGAAGAGAAATGCCAAGATAATCTCCCAAAAAAAGGGCGCCAATTTTAGGCTCTGCCCCACACTGCACTTCTACAAAATCTCGGTACGTGATCCGTAGATTATAGATTAAGCCTGCGCTGTGGATACCACCAAATACAAAACTAGATTTTTTAATACAAAAGAGACAAATCAACAAGAAAAAATTAGTACGTAAAGATTTGTTTTTAACGGATTCAGTAACAGCATTAGTTTGGCATATGTTACTTAGACAACAGGAGCAATAAAGCCAATATGCGTGAAAAACAATGGACAAGGAGCTTAACCGGTAGTACTTTTAAGTGCCAAAACTAACACAGTGATTAAGAGTGTGCGTGACGTAGAAACGGAGCATTTGCGCACCAGATACTAAAGTAAGAAGACTCTTAGCTAGAATAATCCTCTTCCTATTTCCTGTTTCCCTTGTCTTCAGTAGACGCAACAGATTAACAGGAATTATTTACGAGGAAAAGTGTCACTACAAGTAATACTTGCGGACTAAAACGTGGTTGTTTAATGTATAGTGGAATAGAAAGGAATGGAATGAAACAGAAGAAAAGATGAGGAACTGAACAAGTTAGTATTTTACCGGAGTGTAATTCTCATCTAGAATAAAAGGTTCCGGCTTGCTTCGTTTCAACGGGGCAATGGGAGGGGGAGGAATGGAGGTCGTCTGCACGCACACTAAGCTTAAAGGTGATGTTACACGAGACGATTCGCAACGACGATTTTTCGCGCAACATCGTATAACACCACTTTAACGTAGATTAGAACAGATTTTGTATGACTGTTAAGAGCTCGAAGCACGATGGGTGCCATAAGCGTGCCTTGCCGCGACCGTAATGTTTTCTAGAATTTTCACTTGCCTTGTCGTGCCTTCAGCATCATGTCACGCCCGTTTTCGTGCGGCGAGCTTTTCACACGTCATACGAAATCTGCTCTAACGTGATGGCACTCCGGTTCTGTTAAGGAGTGGTTTGTCGGCTAAAATAGAGAACCAAGCTATTCTTAGCAAGTGACTATTCAATTCGAATATGAACTAGAGACTGATTTAGCTTTGGTTGTGATTATTACTCCACGGAATGAGACACAGATAGCTATGGTGGTTAGTTTATGATGACATTACACACTGCTGTTTTTTTATGAATAGCCTTGGGGGTTCTTCAAAGACCACCAAAGTAATATACTTATTCATGTGGAAGTGGGAAAAAACAATAGTCAGTTAACGACACACAAAACTCTTCTTTAATGACCAGGACATCGAGCAAATTTGATACGATCAAATAGGGCGGCGAAGTAAGGCAGCCGACTGACTGACTTCGTAGGATGTGAATGGAGAAACCAAAATTCATTTGATGACCCGCAAAACTAGTTTGCAAAACCCTTCTTTGAAGACCAAGACACCAAGCAAATTTGATACGATCAAATAGGGCCGGCGAAGTAAGGCATACAGACTTCGTAGGGATGTAGTGGTATTTACGTTGACAACTGAAAAGTCTGATAAAAACTGTTTCTGAATGGTTGTAATCGAAAAGAATGAAATCTTATTGCCCCCCTAAGTTTGTCATACCCTCAATAACCGTTACTATTTTCAGGGGCGGATCCAGGGGGGTGCGCACAACCCCTCGGAGCAAAACTTTGTCCTAGAAGATACCCAATACGAAATGTTTTCTTTCTTTGATTCCGAGGGTTGCACCCCTTCCCCCCCGGTCTGATTTTGTGCTCTGCACCCCTCCCTGAACAAAATCCTGGATCCGCCCCTGATTTTAGTTATCTATTTTTCAGGTCATCCTTCTGAAGGATTAAAAACGCTTTTATTCACTCCCTAACTGTGGCCCTACCCCCCTGCTAATTTATGATCAGACACTGATTTCTAAATTCGGACATTGATTTAAAGAAAACTACAAAACAATATGCTTATTTGCAGCAGTTTAGGCTCGTGATAGCAAACAAATTGTTGTGACTTCCGAAGCCGCTTTCTTTGGATAAAACAAATCGTTTGTTTTGGCTTTAAGTAGGCAAATATTGCATATGGAAAAACAAAAAATCTTTTCTGGTGCATCAAATTTCTTAAGCCAACAAAAAAACTGCTCGATTAATGCTTTGGGTGTTATCTTTAAACGGATACAAACTGTCTTCCCATCCCTGATATCCCTGTTGCAACAATATTAGTGAATACCCGAGAGTAATTTAGAAAAAGTCTTCACGCACCCATCTGAATATTGGAGATCGTTTATTCAGGGCTTATTGTACATCAGCTCGACATCTGCACTGGCTTCTTCGGTATAATTTTCTGAGGTCAAATTTTGTTTAAAGTTTTTAGGGTTTTTTCCCTCCTTCCTGAAAAGGTTTCAAAAAATGAACGCATATGAAAAAAAATGCTGGTTTCTATTCTCGACTGGACATTCTTTCCCTCAATTACATTTGCCATATGCTTTTCGAGTACATGTGAGCAAGCTTGGGAAAGAAAAAACAATGTTCTACTAAAAAATCATTACTTTCTGCTGATGCATTTCTTGCAACTGTCTTACCATTTTGATGATGCTGATTTTTATGGTGATGGAGGTGATAATGACGATTCTAGTTACTATTTTATATTTAGTGCTAGTGGTGTAATACTTGTTGAATTAACTTGGGACTTGTGATAGGATAAGTGTGGGAGAGTGTGGTCACTTCTTGTATTCTCAAAGCGGTAGTAAAGTGTGAAGAGTTTAGAATGGCATTACGTCATTGCCATCATTTGGGAAATTTTTCGAGCCTAAATAAGGCTCTAGACCTTTTCTCCAGTTCTTTGGAGACACCTTTATGCCAAACAGAATAGTGTTCAGGCGTTATCAGATAAATTAAAAAAAAAGAAAAAAGAAAAAACATCAAGGAAGTATCCCGCTAAACTTTGGACAGGAATGTTCCCATATTCTGACTCCTAAGCAACAGAATGATGCTAAGTTGATGGTAAGAGCATTGAATCACATGCACCACTTGCCTATCAGTAGAAAAGTTCAAATAACTAAACCATACATACATACATACTCTTTTTACAGCTGAGTGTCGAGAAAGAAAAGGTTGTGGAAAGTTATCTCTTCTTGATTTACTTTTTATAGTTTTACTTTGCAAACATAAGTAGAAAATATTGGAAAATCATATATAAAAGAAAAGCGAGAAGAAAGAACAAAGTATGAAAACAAGCTGATACTTGTGAGCATCTCTTGACCTTTAATGAAAGATTAGCCTTTGCTAAGATAACACTTTTAGTCGCTAAACCCTCTATCCAAACAGAAGTAAACTGAACTGTGAAAATACCGCTCGGCAATTAGTTAAAGGTTATGAATAACATATGTATCTGTTAGTATCAACTACAGCCATTCAGGATGGATTGATTGTCGGTTCGTAGTTTGGCATGCTACAAGCTCTGGAGTAATTAATTGGTAGAAGATGGAGCTACTCAGTGCTTCTAGACTAGAGAGCAAGCGTGCCTTTTTGGCGTGGGATCAGTAAGAACTTCAGATATAATCTTTCTGATACTTGCCAAGTTATTTTTGAGGTAATAATCAGTTGCAGAAAAAAAAACACCGGAGCAATAAAAGACAAGGCCATACGATAGGTATCGCTTGGCTTTCAGGAGCGATAACGCAAATGACGTCTTTTAGTTTGATAAGAGCTACTTTTGTACACCTTTTGACTATTCACTGGTTCCTTTTTCTCGATTTTGAGGGGCACTGTTGTGTTCATGCAAAGTGCCCCTCAACTTGATGCAAAGTGAGCCAAAACTAAATGCTTTGTGGGTCGTAACAAACTGAGTATAACATTGTACGTTAACTTGGACCTGGGCACCAAGGTCTTTCGTACGCTATACGATTGTCAGTACTAACTATACGCCCAATTACCATCCACGTTCTTCACAATTCAAGACGATTAAATAATCATAAATTATGCAGTCTTGCACCAGGACATGTTACTAGCTGATTTAGACCAACCAACCACTTTCCTCTCATGTGATCTATCACGCAGTTTATCTTTTCTGAAGTGGGAGGAGCTTACATTCCATAGCAATTTCAATTAAAGATGATTTGATTATCGCTTTTTATTTCGCATGCTATATGCTATGATCTGCTACGATGTTCCAGGGGTCTTCCAATTGACTTCTAAACTGCATGTGCTCATGAACAAATAACCTCAACCGGAAACCTATAAATCCAGGTCAGTCTGATGTATTGTTTCTTTCCTTCGGGCTTAAAGGGACATTAGAACTTAAATCGTCCAATCAGAACCGGCCCTTCCACGCATGCCTATCAGACCTACAGTCTTGTATGTCACTTTAGGATTATTTCTTTGAGCCTGGGATGGATGTCTTAGTGAGTTAAGACGATTTGTATTTGTACGAGCTTTGATGTTCTTGTACAACTAGCTGGAAATTGTACCTGTCTTGACTGGTGGCGTACTTGTAAGTGCAAGAAGGTAGGTGTGTTTTCATTGGCTTTCGCATTTCCTAAAGAACGGGGTTATAGACGAGCTATGCTCGTACCCATCAATTAGCTACGACCAATCCAAGACTAAACCATTTGTGAAAATTTGCGTAAGGTGACCCCCATTTCAGCGTCAAAAACACCAACTTGAAATTTCTTATAAATTTCAGACGACCAAGAATGACATCTGATTTTCTTCCAGTCCTTGTTATGTTGGCAAATATTTTTCGTTCAGTCTTTTCTAAACTTTCGACCTTTGTAAACGTCTTCGTAGAAACACGAGACTTGGCCCGCTTGCTAATGAATCCTAATGAAAACCAGACTGTACAGTGCATGCAAAGAATCTCTATGCAACTAAGTTCACGGCTACCACTAACAAAAAAGACCTCTAAATCCTTGCACACATTTTGTCTCTTCCTAACAACAACTCTGGATCATTTTTCCCATTTCCTTTTTTGTTTGTTTTCGCTTTGAAACAGCAATATTTATTACTCTTGAACGAGTTTAGTGCAATGACAAGAAAACTTTGATGTCATTAATTTGTTCATTATATATCAAGCTAGATTCCCCTTGTACTAATCCTCAGTCTTAGTTCCAAACCAGGGCAGATTCTGTTACAAGTGCAGTGTAAGCACATGAGATTATGGTACATTTGGCGCCATGAATTTTAGTGCCTAAAAGCATCAGATATTGTGTACTTGAGGGGATCACAGCCCTCTCCAAACCGCTAGTTCACACACTGCTTCACGCTGTCCAACACAAATCTTGACCTTCGGTGCTCTTTTGCCTCTAGGAATTCATCAGAATTCTCCAAACCATCCTTTGCTAATTAGTTTGATTTAATCCCCTAAAATGGGCATTTTGTAATAAGATAATAGCATTATAATAATAAATACTCTATCTGGTTTAACCATACTTTATTAGCACGATTAATCGTCTCACGAAATCCTACTAACTTCCCTTTTTCTTTTTTAAGTTTACCTTAATTTTAATTAATATTTTGCTTTTCGTGTATCTGTAATCGAGAATGCACTTTACCACCCAGAACTAAAGCTCTTCTAGATTTGAGTTTTTAAGTGAAATATTAGTGAAGTAAATGAACATTATCAGAAATTGAGGTCAATAACAGTTTACTGCAAGTCCAAGATTACAAAGTTTTTCCTTCTGATTATTTGAACGCGGAATTGAAAAACCTCTTGAGGGTCAAGAGAAGTAGTTGACTTGACTTTTCCAATCACAAGGAAGCTATTAAAGGCAAATATGCATGTCATGAAGGTTCGAGTTATTTTCTCTGATAGATGATCACGAAAAACGACAATTAAAATATCTCTTTTCTTTAAACGAATAGAACCATCCATGTAAGCAATAAAAATATGTTTTCCTAGATGTTGCAGCTTACCTGACAAGGATGATGTCATCTGTAGGCCTGGTTAACTTGTGTGCCGAGTTTCTGTAACCTTGCAGTGGAATGTGTTATGTATTAGATAAACATATTCGAATGTTATATCAGTTGTTATCTTTGATTCGCAGGGCCTGATAACACAAAACAATCCATACCACGATATACTAAATGGATCATCTGATCATCTCCTTTTACGCTATATCAAAATCGCATTAAATTAGACTTAGCTGTTTGACACACAACCTCCTTTGTATCTTAGCAACGAAACGATAGCTGCACCAATCAGGGCGTAGCAGTTTTCCCAAAGGAATATCACAAAAAACCTCTCGATTTCAGGGAGATTTTCAACTTTTATAGCCGATTCCGTTTTATCTATTCTTAGGATGCATAACATCTATCCAAACGATATATGAGTTTAAATAATCAAATTTAGTTGATGCCGTAACTCGAGAAAATGTTTTGGCTTGTCGGAAATAGTAACAGTAATATAAACTATGGAGCTGAATGGAACTTTTGCACTGCGTCGGTTTGGATTATTTTAAACTGATTCAAGAATTCAAAGTGCAGGTTAAAAGCCTTGATTTCGTTTTAAGGGCCATCTTTGGCAAAGAAATGGCCACTCAATGTCGAGAAGGGTTAAGTTTTGACGAGAGCCCGAAGGTTCTTTACTTGACAGTCAAACTGCTAAAAATTGATTTTCCTTGAAAACTGAATTAACCATGAGTAAATTAAAAAGTTTGCGAAAAAGGAAGAAGAAAAAAATACTATTTCTTAGACTTTTAAAAAGGAAAAGAAAGAAACATAATACGTTATCTTCTCCAATTCGAGATTTTCTGTCATGCGCACTAAATGAAATACTTGACAGAGCGTGCATGCTCGTAAGAATACGTCCTGCAAAACAACCTTCGTTTGCTTGCCCCATTGATTCACAAAGAAAATTTTCTATGTGTGAAATATTACTGGAAAATGGTTCAAAACTATGAATGATTATTTTTATATTTTTGTTCAGAATCTGTTCAGTCAGTTTACTTCAGGTTCGACCTCGAATAGAAATCATTGCCGAACAGATCTGATTGCCGATATTCCAATAGACCTTTTCTAAAGGTTGCAGCTCATCAAAATCCAAGAAACTCGACATGCAACGCAACCAAATCAGCATAAGGCTCTTGGAAACGTTTAAATTTCTCAAAAGTAATTGTTCTCTTCTTTGAGAATATTGTTTTGTTCTTTTTTGAGATTTTGGCTTTTTTCGGGTTTTGTGGTTCGTCAAGTTTGGATGCGCGCGCGCCCTTGAGAAAAAGTCTATAATTTGACCTCAAATAGGCTTGCGAATACTTCTATTTAATCTTACTGGATTAAATACTTTACGGATTTGCGGTTGTAAATAATTCCTATGACGATTACTTTGATCCCATCTTACTTCAATTAACTGCTCACTTGTTTCAGAGTATCTCTTTATCATGAAGACAACGAGGCGCTAGAATTGTGCACAGAATTAGTTGATTATAATTACGGCAATTTATCAACTCGTTTTATGTTTCAGGCATTCATATATAAACCTGTGAATCGATGATCTAAGACAATCACAATGAAGACCGCATCTGGGAATCTACTTGTTCTTTTTTTCTCTATTACTTTGATTAAAGGTAAGTGTTTCTCTTTAATTCATCCTGTTGATTGATTTTCCTTGATTTCTTAAATTTGGATTCTTCATCAAAATGAATTTTGAAGGAATAAAAGAACCTATAATGAAAAAGCAAAATAGAAAAAGCGCGAAATGTTGAAACTTTCTAAAGATTCTTCACGTCGGTTGCGACGGTTTCCTTGATGTAATGCAATTTTAAAACGTTTTTTGAGTATTTGATAGGACACTTTCAGACGGTTTCTTTACGACAACAGGGTATCGTGATTATTACCCTAATGAAGCACTTGATCCAGTCTACTTAAGACTAGATGAGGGTTGAGTACGAATAAACAAAGATAAAAGTCGGAGGATAAACATCCCCATCGTATTCGATAAGGGATGAGAAGCAGTAGGATAAATTTTATGTCTTCTGTCAAAAAATAAAAATTTAATTTAATTAAAAAAAAACCGAAATAAAAAAAGCAAAGGAAATAAGGAAGAAAGTCTTTCTTTATTCAAAATATTGATCAAAGTTCAAAAAAAGTTCGCTTGTGTACTAAAAGAAGAGGAAAATCTTTAAAAACTGAAAACTGATTCCAAATTGAATCATTAATGCCGTTCTACACACTTCTTTTCTTCATCACTCATGTCAGTTCTTTGATTTCACAGAGTACTTTATGTGTTTTTTTTTTGTTCTTGTTTTGAAACATAACGTTTTAATTTCTTGAAAAGGTACTTCCGAATGAGTCCCAATCCTCATCAAAAGACATATAACCTAACGTCATACTCTATGACGTCACATTCTAACATTAGAATCAAGGGTGTAACGTCTGAAGTTTGAAGAACTTTATTTCAGAATTGCACTCTGAACTCTTAATTAATGATCTCATAGTTAAGATTATTTTATCGGTTTTTTCATCAAAGCTTAAAATGATATCCTAGTAGTGTTAAGGCTGCACTAGCGCCTTCGAGTCTACGAATGAAAGAGGCGTAAAATGTTCTAATGATTAAAGCAATTCTAAAGCCAAGATTATGTGTTAAAAAGTCAATACGTAAATTTGAAGCGCAAAGAATCAATCCAGTGCTTCTAAAATTAGCCATTTATCTGAAATTATCTGTGAATTCTTTGATAATACTACTGCTAGTGCGAGATACACTATCTAAAGCTTAGTTAAGGATTATTATCGATGACTGCAGTCTAGAAATTCAACACTTCATATACCGCTTCTTGAATCTTTTCGACGTTATTTCGGGGCATTTTTTTTTTTTTTATTAGGAGCGAGTTCAATCACACACACACACACACACACACACACACGTGAAAGACGCAGGTCTTTCTATGGGTGTGTTTTTCCAACATCTTGTACTGTTCTTTTTCCTCTTCTTTTTTGGTATGCACTGAGAGTGGATTCGGAAGGGGAAACTTAGCTCGCTTAATTTCTTTTTTTTGCGGCACATGTTCGTCATTTAATAATCGTTCTAGCTGGCCCATAAATGCTTCGCGCTTCCATACAGCCCTTCAGCACTCGATGTCTGGGAGTATGGTACTGAATTATTAGTCAATTTTAACTCCAGCTAACTTTTTAATTTATAACTTTTTCCTTCAATTACTGTTGCGCGCTCATCTTTTTTTACAGCTACGAAATCGGGACTTGGCATGTCCAACATCCAACACTTAAAATTGCGGAATTTTTTGAAACTTTATATCGACCTCTTTCAAAATCGCGGCAGCTCATTATTATAATGTGTAGATTTGAATGTTTTATAAAAATTTGGTCTTCCATTCAAGAGTAGATGTTTGTCCAAGGAAAATTGAAGGAAAAGGTTTAAATCCTCAAGGAATTACAAGCATTTTAAGTTGTGAGAAAATATGAAAACGAGACCAAAATTAAGGCCTTTACATTTATGTAGTAAAAATCCTGGTATTTCTTTTATCACGTTATGTGGATGTTTTCTTTCTTACTTAGGAATACTTAGCGCAAAAGACCTAGAAAATGTAACGGTAACCGAGGGTCAAGATGCTCTCCTACCATGTCATCTACCTCCAAACACAAGGATCATTTACAAGATAACTTGGTTCAAAGGATCTACAAAGTACATAACAAAAAATCTAAGGATCGGCTCGGTTTCCAAATACACTAAACGGAATGTAGATATGGCCAGGAAGAACTCTCTCCTTATCCCAGCCACAATGAGGAATGACGCTGGAATGTATGTATGTAAGGCGTTGTACATGGGATCAACCATAATGATGGATGAAGCTAAGATTATACTCTATGTTAGAGGTAGGAAATATTAATGTTGTATTTATATAATTTGCCCATCACTGATTCTCCTTTCAAGCCGGATTTTGATTCAATAGCTGTTGTTATACTTAAGCCCGCAAAAAGATTATCTTTTACAAGGGGAGATAGGGGAAATCACACCGTGTGTCCACTCCACCCGTGCAACTGTTCCGCGCACGACGTCGGCGGCAACAAGTTTTGATGCGATGTCTCAAGGAAAGTCGCTTCGTGGAACATCCCCTTAAAAAACCCGTTGCAACAACGTCGCAGGAAATGTCGCATCGTGTGTCCAAGCTTTTATTTTCACATTTGCATCCCAACCGCTGGAATCCATAATATCTGCCATTCTCTCTTGCGTCCTTGTATTTTATTTTACACATTCTCGAAATGAGTTAATTGTTTATCATTAGTTTTAACACCATAATTTATCAGTTTAGATTTCTTCATTCCTTTTTTTATTTGATTTGATTTTATGCTCTGATTTCTAATTGATATCCTGATATTTTCCTGTCTGTTTTTCAATTTGATGTTTGTTCTCTATATGTAATTGTCAGATGATGCGCACTTTGCCCGGAACTAACCTTTTCTAATTTAAAATATAGAGTGACGTCACGCGTTAAAAAATGACTTCCGGGGCCAAAAAAGAAACTGAGTTCTGTGAAGCGGGAATTGTTGTACATAATTAAAAATGTTGCAGATGAAGGAACATTGTACAAAATGTTTGGCTCATTTTGGAGGATTTTGAGAATAGGTCATAAATATGACATACTGTAGAAAATATCCTTATCAAAGTAGAATCTGTCGACGGAGTGTCCGGCAAATACCTAGTAACTTCTCAATAACCATAATAACTATATCCTCTAACAATTAAATAAACCTGGACTGTTCTTTTTATAACTTTCAGCTGCACCGATCATCAACAGAAAAAAGCCCGCCATCTTAACTTTTTACCAACCAACAACTCCCCCAGCAAACCTTGTTATCGACTGTCAAGCCACAGGGTACCCGCGACCCGATTATTTTTGGAGCAGGTACAAAAGGAAGATGCCAAAGGACCGTGTTAGTCAATACGAAAATGGAAGCCTGGTCATTAGAGAAGCACATAAGAGCGATGGTGGTAGATACGCATGCGTGGCTTCAAACAACCTAGGGACTGATTTACGCAACCTCACAGTCATCGTACTAGGTAAATATTACTGATTATAGTTCTCAACTAGTAAGAATATTTATAGATAGTTAAGACAGTGATTTAGAAATTTTATATCTTGTGGCCAGTAAAATAACATTATCTCTACATTCGAACTCCATGTGCATACCCTCTATGCCTCTATACCGCCGTAGTTCATACGACTATATGGCCTCAGCAATTGTCTAAGGGTGGAAAAAGTAGTATATTTTTAACTTATTTGACAAATCAGAAGAAACATACTGATATTTTTGATATTTGATGCAATCAAAAATAAGCTGGAGGTATCAAATGAACAGTTTTTCAAAGACTATGACAATTCTTGTCAGGGTTTGCTCGTAAGCTATTATCTATACTCGTTACATTTTCAACATGCGTGTTATAGAAGAAAGGAAGAAAGAAATTGTCGTCTCGCCTCATTGCGAGGGAACAACTGATAGTGAGAGAAATGTGCCATTGTTTTTACACTTGTGTTAAAGGTGTCATCGGCGCAGAAATGTAAATCAGTGCTACGCGAAGAATGTTAAAATGGAAAAACAAAGAATGAATAGTATTTTTGCAAGTATAAAGCTAATATTTGACGCCTTCATTCATTCAGAGCCACCATCGATCATCGGGAAAACAAAATACCATTTCAATTCTGGCCAGACCGCAAACCTAAAATGTGAATCCCGCGGGAATCCCGAGCCTGAATTCACGTGGTTCTGGACTGAGAGTGAGAATGTGAATAAGACTCTGAAAGACGGCGAGGAAGACCATCGATACAAAGTTACAACTTCCCATGGCAATGCCTCCAGTATCAGTGTATTGAGTATTGATAAGATAACTACTAAAGACTGGCTTAATTATAAGTGTACTGTCAAGAATAAGTATGGCGAGGATGAAAAGGACATCTCTTTGATAGGATTCAGTAAGTATCATAAATGCTATTGACCTTATCTTCCATTCGAGAGAAGATGTTTATCCACGAAAAAAAATTGAAAGTTTGAGGAAAAATATTTAAATCCTTAAGTAGCGAGAAAACATGAAAACGAGGCCAATAAGGCCTGATCTCCCAAATCCAAACCAAGCTACCTAATTTTGATCCACAATATCTTTTTGGATTTTGCTGCTATTTCATTCAACCTTTTCAAAGTTACTGATTTTTAAGAGTTCTTTCAGATGGTATAAGTTATTTTAACCAAGAAGATCTTTAATTACCAACGGTAGAAATCTGCTTTTGAAAAAGGTCTATTAGTAAATCAAGTTGCTAATCCGTTGCATGCGAGAAATTGGTTTATCAAAAATAGTGGGCTGTACTCTTGCTAAGGTAGAGCTATAGTTCGCTCTTGGACTGGCTATAACTGTGATTTAAGACTGGCATGTTACTGACATGTTAAACTGAGCAAACTGTGAGAGAGTATTGCTCTCTCACAAACGAATCACTGGGGGTGTCTGTGTTGATCTCTACTGCTTGGGTCACCGTTAACCAAAAATTCAAATGCATGCCGGCTGGAAACCGTTAAAATGTCTGTGATCATGTTGAACCGAATGGAATATAGCCGAATAAAAATAGTATGAACTAACTGAGTGAGTGAGAGGCCGGTACGAAATGGGAAGAGAAAAATATTTTCCTGATTTTGCGGACCTCGTAAACAACAACAATAATAATAATAATAATAATAATAATAATAATAATAATAATAATAATAATAATAATAATAATATAATATTATAATATTTGTGTGGACCCTATTAAATTGTCATTGAGGGTTTTCACCCTGACAATCACAATTTAATACTTTGTATTATTAATACTAACACTCACCATTCAATGGTTTCATTCCAGTTTAACTTTAATCCAAACATGTCCTTCTTTCAGCCAATCCTCAATCGCCACGTATCCTATCGGTTAAAACATCTTCAAACACAGCAGAAATCCATTGGGTATTTGCCGACAACGGTGGCCTGGAACTAGAATCATTGACCCTGCAGTATAAAGTGAGCAGCGGTAAACGTTGGAAGACCATTCAAATAACGCCCCCGGATACCACATCGTATACCATCACTAATCTCAAATCTGACACCAACTACAACTATCGTATCCTAGCAACCAACAGGTTAGGAAACAGTCCACCAAGCTCAATCTACATGGCAAAAACCAAGATCAAAGGTATGCATTTTGAGGGGTCTCTTAGAAACCACTCACCTATTCAATTTTTCCGGCTGTAAAGTTTGTTGGCAAGTTGTCTTTTGTGGGAATAGACCTCTAGTTTTTTTTGTTTGTTTACCCATTTCAGACCACGTGCTGTCACTCTTGGGAGTTGATTCTTTCGTATGTTAATATTTTAACATGCTCATCATAAAAGAACAATTCCAAAGAGACTATCACATGGTCTGTAATGGGCAATTTGCATACGAAGCTAAAGAGGTCAATTGTTTGCCACCCCTCCCTTCCCCTCCCCTTCCCCAAAACTGCACCACCACTCTTCACATAGAGGCCAGTAGAGACGAGTACCACCAATGAGCATTACACTACTGAGTCTGCTTATGTTGCTGGCATTATGTCGTTTTGTCGCTAGTGTGAACCAGGTTTAACTCACTCTAATGGAGTGGAGGGGGAGTTAACAAATGCAGAAATAGTACGATAAACTTTTTAGCACTTACTTTATGTGTATACGCATTCCACTACAACCCAAATCCAAATGAGTCATCCTGTTGCGCTTACAGAAGCATCCGTTGATGCTCTATCAGAAAAGAAGAGCGAGAAAGGAATCTTTGCTGGCATGAGCATGACTGTCATGATCATTTTGGCTGTGGCTGGTGGCCTTGTTTTACTCCTGATCGTTATCCTTGTCACGGTCTGCTCCATGCGACGAATGCATAAGCGGCATGGACCTGCTACGTCTTCGCTTGGGAGACCTGAAAGTCAACAAGAGGCAACAGAGATGAGCGCAGTAAGCCATGTCTTTTGAAACCAATTTTTGTTTGTCCTTTAACAGTTGGGCGTGATGATTCGAACTTTTCTTGGGGAAATGTCCCCTATTTTCGTTCCACCTATGTCAATATTTTTTCTTACGCAACCGGGAATAAAAGAAATGATATTGAAGGGAATGACTTGCAATGAGAAGGACAATAACTTCATCCAAAGGAGAAAAGTGTGTCATCAATAAGCTCTTTTATAATTCCTTTTTTTTAACGTATTTCAATCTTAATGCAAACCACATAGATGGGAATGTAAATGAAATTTATAAAATGTCATGTCACTCAGATTAATATTCATTCATTCGTAACTTTTCTTTAGTTTGTACTCAGTTGCAAAATTCCTTTGTAACACTAGCGACAACACCATGTATTCAATGTTTTCTCATTTTTTGGTAGTTTCTACCTTCCCAACCACAACTACCCGAAACCCCAAGCTCAACAAGCATTGAACCTACAGCCAATCCATTATCAAACAGTCGATGGGAATTCCCCAGGGATCGACTCAAGTCAACTGTTGTACTGGGTTCTGGTGCTTTTGGTGTGGTCATGAAGGCTGATGCGCAAGGCATCAAGGGATGTGTTGGGTCACTACCAGTAGCGGTTAAGATTGTAAAAGGTAATCTCAGTTATACTACTGGCATAAAGCAGATTTCGCTGTATGAGTGGGAAACGCTACAGCAAATCCGTAGCTGTACCGTAGCAATACCGTACTTTACCGTAGCCGTAACTCTAAGCGTTGATTGGATGGCTCTCGAAAACAGTGGGAAGCCATTTCAGTGTTACGGCACACAGTACCGTAAACGTGTCAGTACCGTACGTTTCCCACTCGTACGAAAACCGCTTTAGTTTTTGAAGAATTATTCCTGCGAACCAAGTTGGATAATCTGTTTGCAGGCTTTGATACAGTCTTTGAAAAATTCATATTTTTTTTTGCTGTCCCACGAAACAGATCTAATTTTTCCAAAGTGCAAAAAGCAAGGAGTAGAAAAGTGCGCTGCAGTGTTTTTCCGTGGCACTGTATCTTATATTATATCCATTGAACAGATCGTTTGATATTTTGCTTTAATTATACAGAAAGTGATAGTGATACAGCCAGAAAGGATCTTCTAGCGGAACTTGATTTACTTAAGCTCATAGACCCTCATCCTAATGTGGTTGGATTACTTGGATGTTGTACCAGAGGAGGCGAGTCTGAACTACGAAACAATAGTTTCAAGTCGAGGCTGGGGTAGACAAATGCTTACAGTTCTGCAATTTATTGACTCCAACCTCGACTTGAAACCAGTCTCGTATTGTTAAGCCTTATTTTCCACATGCAATTTTATATTGAAATTAAATTAATGCTTGTACTATTTTCCGCAGATCCTTTGATGTTAATCGTCGAATTCTGTGATTATGGTGATTTGCAAAGCTATCTTCGTCATTGTCGAGGTATAGAAGATAAATATTATCAACAGATATACCAAGTTCCAGTAGAGAAACTCTCTTCAAAAGATCTGCTGTCCTTCTCTATTCAAGTGGCCCGAGGTATGGCACATTTGGCAAGTATGAAGGTAAGGTGTTACACGACCATGCTTAGATTTGCAAAGCCAAATTTAGGTAGGCTAATTCTGGAAAAATCTTTTAAGAAGTCGAGTTCTCAATCACAGATTAGTTCTAACCCAGATTTGATTGACCACAACAACCAATTATTTCATATATTTTTTAAATCCAGGATTAGCACTAATCTGGTATTAAACAACATAGTCGTTATTACTACTTATCCTGGATTAAATCTTATTTGAAGATGGAAGATAATGGTCGTTATTTATCCATCTGTTGTCGACATGGTATTTTGGACCTTTTAATTGTAATTCAGTTATTAAACTGCGCAAGAGGTCTAAATGGCATGGGGAAAGGATGGACGTTTATTAAGGAATAACCCCGTCTGAATGACACTTTGGCTGTTCCATGAGCCTGAAGTCTTTGGATGTCATAAGTTTCTTTTCCATTGACCTCGGGTTTTCTAAGACTTTCATAATGGCGGCAGCTCATTAGCATAATATCTTAATGTTTCAAAAAAAATTTGGTCTTCCATTGGAGAGATGTTTATCCAAGAAAAATGTAAAAGTTTGAGGAAAAAAAGCCGTTTTAAATCCTTAAGGAGGACTTACAAGCATTTTAAGTTGTGGGAAAACATGAAAACTAGGCCACCAAGGCTTAATCGTTCATATCCACACCAAACTATCTAATTTTAATCTATAATATATTTTATGAATTTTAGTGCCTACCAATTCAAACTTTCCAAAGTTGGCGATTTTTAGAGCTCTTTCAGATGGTATAAGTTATTTTAATAAAGAAGATCCTCATTTACTAAACATTAGAAATCTGCCAAGAGGTCTATGATTCAGTTGGCCATGGTATCACACTATTGATCTTTCTTACTAAAACCTATCTTGTATTTCAGGTGGTTCACCGTGATTTAGCTGCTCGAAATATTCTGATCGACAATAGGAAAGTTTGCAAAGTGTCTGACTTTGGTTTTGCCAGAGATATTTATGTAGAGGATCACTACACCAGGAAAACACAGGTAAATTATTGACAAACACACAAAATAAGTTTTTCATTACTCACATTATATTACCGTATTTAACGAAGGTGGCAACACATTCGCCTTTCCGAATTTCAAAGGACTGGAAGAGAGCTCGTGCCACATAGCGCAATGGCCCAAATAGGTCTTAATCACTCGGCAGTCATGTTCATTCCCAAGAGAATTAAATCTTTTGTTCGTCCCCGTGTGAGCTCGTTCTGAAGTGTTTGAATGCGAGGCCGCGCGGGGGAAACGTATTGTTTCAACCAACACGGTCGCCGCGTGACTAAAGCTCATGTGGGGACATGATCAAGAAAGTACTGCCATCTTGCATTGGATTCTGAGACTAATCATTTTGGGGACGTGTTAGATTTCGTGCCAATCTTTTTTTGAAATTCGGAAAAAGCGAATTGCGTTGAACGGATCCCACGAAAGACTCGCTACATACTTCGAAATCTGGAGGGGTGGGGGGGAGGGGGGCTATAGAGCACTCCCTGACCCAACAGGTTAGCTGCTCAGTTGAAAGATGGTTGACCGCATTATTTCTTTCATAGGGTGGTCGATTCCCAATCAAATGGATGGCAATAGAATCTCTTCTTGATGGTGTATCAACAACTAGTAGTGATGTGTATGTATAAGTGTTATAGAAAATTGCAGACTCTGGTTGGCTTTCTCAAATCAAAATTTAACCTATAACTATGAACAAGCCAATATGGTTGATAACTTTTTAGTGTATAATTACTGACCTCAGAATCCTTAGACCTCTTGATTCATCTCCGTTTGGCATCCATGATCACTACAAAAAAGGAATGATTGATTATCAATCAACTTTATATGTAATTTCGTACCATACTATTTATCGTCTCATTGCATACGTTTTTCTTACAGATGGTCGTATGGAGTTCTGTTGTGGGAGATTGTAACTCTGGGTGAGTATCATTGATAAATTCATCTCAATAGGCATAATCACTCTAGGCGTAATGTTTTCCCATTTCAGACCACGTGTCATTCCCTTCAGAATGTGATTCTTTGTTTGAGGTTCATCCATGTTAACGTATCTTGTCAAGCGTTACCAAGAAACAAAGAAAGGGAATGGCACGTGGTCCGAAGTAGGTAAACATTATGCTCAAGGTTATTTGGTCTATTGTGATCTCTTAAAATAACTGAGACATTAAATGTCTCAGTTATTTTAATGTCTTGGGCAGTATCTATTTTACTCGCAAATACCGACTAGTCAATGAACTCAATCGTGGAATCCCTTCAAATCTATTCTTAACTCAGAATCCCGGCATAAAGAAACGGTTGATTGGAGACCGCAATGCATTGGTCATTGATTGTAAATATTTGATTCCTTGTTCTCTTGTTCCAGGTGCGTCTCCCTACCCTGGTATGAACTCTCAAGAAGTAATCAATTTCCTTCGAGATGGATACCGAATGGACAAACCCAAACACTGCTCAGAAGAACTGTAAGTAAAAGATGAACAGTGTGCACTTGCAATCAATCAGGAGCCATTAAGGACCCGATTATAAGAAGCGGGTTCGGTTGAGCGGGCTGGCCCGTTTTCCATGTAATCGCATTGACCGAGTCAGTTTGTGTGTTTTATAGAGAAGCCGGGATGTCGGCAAACCGAGCCAGCCCGCCTCATGTAATCAGGTCCTAAAAAGTGGCGGCCATGTTGGATGTTTCACTATAGACACGAGTTTTGACGCGCGTCATTTGTTGCTTGGTCACCGCCCATGTCAATACACAAATTATGAAATTACTAATACTGGCTACTAGTTACGTTAGCTCCTTCTACTTCGTTCTGGAGGCATTGTTTTTTTTTTCTGCTTTCTGCTAGTACTATCTTGGTTCTTCCGCCGCTTGCTTTTGTTCTTCTTCGAGTTTTCTTCCAGCTCTGCTCCTTGCTCTTACTGTTTATTTCCCCTGCCATCTCTTGCTATGCGAGTTAGCCAAAGTTTGATCTTCTGCATATTCCTCTTTATTCTATATGTAGGCAGTCTTTTGCTCTTCTTCACGCATTTTTGAATGCCAGGTTATGTAATCACTTCACAATGGTTCCCATAAGCCAATATTAACGTCTGAAAGACCCAGATGCATTTATGACTAATAAACCAGGATACGCTTATAAACCATATTATATTATCTGCTCTTCCAGATATTGTGTGATGCTTGATTGCTGGCAGGTTGCACCCCAGCGAAGACCAACGTTTCTAGAAACGTCACGTCATTTGACCAAGATGTTGGCAGATGAGCGGGTAAGTGTTACGTGACAGGACGTTCTTACATAAGATGTTACAGATAGTTTAAGTCATGAATACAATAATTTATAACTAAAAAAGAGAGAAAGAAAATTCTTTGTTTTCAACTTTCTAATCTCCATTAAGAAATACGTCATTTCTAGGTCCTTTGGGGGCTGCGCATCAAAGTCACTAGTTCTCTGTCACACGAATGTCGTAGCTTTAACTCTCACTTATAGAGAACACTTTTGGAGCAATGTTCTAGAGAATGTTTTAAACGAAATCATTTGACCGGAAAACAAGAGAAATATGTAGACCAAGAAAAAATGCCGACGGCCGTAAAAGATAAACCATTTTTGGCCATCAGAGGTGCTGGGTCACCTACAAAAAATTTGAGATCGCTTTGAACGGTTCAGCATTAGCTGCGGCGCAATTTAGCTGTACGTTTTAACATCTATCTTTTATTTAGGACTACATTTGCATGCGGATGTACGAAGAACGTACCTACATGAATTTTGATTCCAAATCATCCACATTTCCCGGTTCGGCGGGTTCTACTGCTTCGGATCAGCCGTTTATTTCCACCGTCTTTTAGCCGTGTAGTCTCTTTACGTGTTCCGCATGCTCGACAGTCGTTGACATCAAAGATGAAACCGAATGCTTGCCGGAAGAAATCGAATGGACTGCATGTTTCTCGTTATGAAAATCCCCCAAGAACTTTTGTTTGCATGTGGGAAGCAAGACACTTTTTGTCGACACCTGTTGTGGTGATAAATGCATACATTAAATGCATGGACGTCACAGTTAATTACTCTAATTAGATGATAAATGCATACATTATCGTAATGCATGATGTCATAAATGTACATGAAATATACTTATGCCAGACAACATATGGTTGTAAATGTTAAATGCACACGATTGCCGTAAGGCGCTACTTGTACCTGACACTGGGACCAATCAGGGACAAAGACTGCTCCACACACCATGTCAATCAATAGGCTCTATTTTCTGGGATCGGTCATGAGAATGTAATGTCAAAGTCACATGATCATTCACAAGGAGCCTATCGATATGCATGGGTGGGGATTTTCACTTTTTCACGTGATGAGATCCAGGATCAGGTACATGTAGATATTACTGGTATGATATGAACATCCACTCAGTGTTAAATGCACACATTATATATATATATATATATACACACACTGCGATTTGCAAAAACTTTGACCTTCTTGGCAAAAACTAAACATATCCAAAAATGGGTAAGAAATTATGGGATAGCTTCAATGATATTTTTTCTTAGTAGTCTACCATCAAGGGTATGTGAAAAAAATATCAGCTTGATTATCCTATAACTTCTTCGATATATTTGATAGATCAGTATTTCTTTTTACCAAGAAGGTCAAAGTTTTTGCAAATCGCAGTATATATATCTATATATATGAAAGCTTGTTGTCTCCACCAACACTGATCGAAGGGGAAGAACGAGAAGCTCTAGTAGTAAGAATATTCTGACCGTACAAAGAAGTGTGCTTAATGCAGTCACTAAAGGAATCCAACAGCGCCATAGTTTAAACATCATAAATATAAAAATAGCTGAAAAGAGAACGATAAAGTCAACTGCTCATGCGGGCAATAACAAAAATTTGACTCCAACATAAGCAATGCAAAAACGTGACGGGAATTTATGGTGAAGTTTACAAGAAAATGATCAGAACCTTAACAACGCGAGTCAGTCAAAACAACAATGTTGGATTGAAAGCTGGTTCAGCATGTAATGTTAAGCAAAGATAACAGCAAGTATTTGGGGCAGATGCCGGAGAAAAACTTTCTTGAATCTCAGGTTTTAAGTTGGATAAATACCTCCGTACAAAATAGTGACAATGCTACTGTCCAGTACTAAGCACATAAACTAAGTTTTGCATATTCTCTTCGCTGTAAATGTATTTGACCAGCCTTGAGGCTTATTTTTTCTGTTTTAATGAAATGCTTTTTTGACGCCCTCTGAATGATCCAGTGGCAACGAGGGCCCGGCATAACCAATATTATGTACTCATTGACTGAGTGGGAGGGCCAGACGGGAGAATATTTGGCTCGAGGTCATGCCGTACGAACCGAGCGCAGCGAGTCCGTACAAATGACCAAGAGCCAAATATTTTCCCGTCCGGCCCGACCTAACTCAGTCAATAAGCATTTTATCATATGATCCAATTTTTATCATAAAAAAAGGTTGAAAGATCCTGCTAAACTTGATCAAAAATAGCGCGTGCAACCGAAGAGGGCCGGACGGCTTTTGAGCAGGACCGGATGGGTTTTTCCGGCCCGCTCACGTCAACCCGTCCGGCCCTCATCACGTGACTTTTTCCAATGGTTTTATTAGAACGCGCGCGCCGGGCCGTATGGGTCATATGATAACAACCAAGAACGACTGCTGTGCATGTCTTGTCCTAAATTTATCATATTGGTAGACTTGATAGCATTCGTAATAGAACGCGCCAACCAACTTGCACAGACAGAATAAAAGCAAAGCAAGTTCGCAGAACGCTCTATATTAAGATATCATTATCATGAAATAAAAAAAGAAACTAGTCGCATTTGTTTGTGGGATTTTGTTAGATGCAGTAAGTCCCTGTAGAAATTAACTCCACTACAGTTTGATTACTATATACACACTTATTCCCAAAAAAAAGGTTGTCGCAAAATCGATATTGACAGTTGACGATTTGAGACCGCAAGGGATGTCGGTACTTTTAATTGTAATTAACTTATTCATGGTTTGACTTGATACCAAGGTATAGCTTTCCATGCTGTCTTCAGTTCTGCAGGTAAATATATGTATTTGGTGGTGTTCTCATGTGGTTCTCATGTAATTCAAATTTACCGACGTCCCTTGCGGTCTCCTATTGTCAATTGTCAGTCGATGCCGCGATAACGTTCTTTGAAATAGGTGTATATATATATATATATATATTGCCCTCTGTTTGACCAATAGGAGTACATCAATATGAAGTCTTATGACGATCATCTGTACGTGAATTTTGACTCCGCTACCTCGCAATCAGGGCGTAGCTCGTCATCACAAGGCAAAGGAATACCATTGGAATTTAGACCACCTACGTCAGCAAGCACAAGCTCTTAAATGGCTTCCCAGCCAGCAACCTCAGTTTACCTTGACATACATGAAAGATGGCAAAACGTATTCCAGCAAAGGAATGACTTCATGAATAATGAAATACAAGCTGGTCTTGAGAAGTGAACTTATCCTCCGAAGAGTAGATTGGGTTTAGTTGTTGTAGAATGTTGTAGCATGTTTTGTAGAGAAGAGTTCGTGAAACGAAACAAGATCTTCTGAGAGTATTCTTGAGGTCGTAGTATATAAAGACAGAATCTTCGGCAATTTACTTAATGACAAGTAAAGGAGCGTACATGACTAGAGGAAGAGGTTGATGGAACCTTCTGTCGCACCTCCGTCCTGTCACTTCTTAAAGAATTAAAACGACGCAGAAAAAACTTAAGAAGAGATGCGTTGTAGACATTTAGGATTTATCCGAAAAATTAGATATAATTGTTAACGTGTTTTAAATAACCCGTAATGTTTCCATGTTTAGTAACATAATAGACGATGTGTGCTACGTCACTGGACGTGAAAACGTCACCGGCCACTGAGATTTTGCAGACCTTTCCCGATAACAGTGTTCTGTTCTTGCATAGAAAAAACCTTTATAGAGTCAGCCAAGCCAAGAGAAACGATGGTTCAGAGTTGATGATTAATGACAAAGACTGGAAATGGCTTCCAGGCATTCATCTACTATGTTTTCTCAGATGCTTGGACTTAAAATTGGTGGTGAATGGAATGAATGTCGGGAAATGTCTACTCAGGTCGGCACAAACAGGTGGAGCTTGCACTACTAGTTTGTTGTGAAATGTCTAGATGTTAAAGAATCATGGGGCAGTTCTAGGAAATAAAGGGGGGAGAGGGTGGTATATGATGTGTTTACCCGGAGGCACAGTAGCTTACGAGAAGATCTGGAGTAGCCTTTTAAACCGAAAATGAATTACTTCCTTCGGTTAGACAGGAATAAATGTCCACCACCCACCTCCTTTTTTCCTTATAGGGTTGCCGTGGTAATCTATTGACACCAAAAAAGCTCAATTTGTAATTGATCGTAATCATGAATCATTTGTAGTTTCTTGACTTTTAATGTTCAATTTTTGGCCAAGTTATTAAGCTTTAATGTGAAAGAAATAAAATCAAAGGTAAGAAGGTAAAAACAGAAAAAAAAACCAGAAAAGAAAGAAAGAAAGAAAGAAAGAAAGAAAGAAAGAAAGAAAGAAAGAAAGAAGGAAGGAAGGTAGGAGAAGAAAAGAAAAGGCAAATATGAACTCAATTGGAATAAAATTTTTGGATCATGCAAATGGTCCAGTTTCTCCTCATGGATTTTCCTCTTTTATGTTTTCAAGAAAACTGTGTTTCTTATTATCATTTTATTTAAACAAAAGCTTTTTTGGATAAGTTATATTATCCCATTTTATATTAAAATCATTGCATTTACATATTACTGTCGTGTAATTGTTGATAATTTCCCCAATGCCTATTCCAATCATGAAATCCCAAGGATTACAAAATGAAAAAAATCCTACATTAAATGTTTAAATAGTATATATAAACAAATTAAATGTCTCAATATTTGTACTGAGATGTTTGGAAGCTAGTTTTAATACTTTGTAGTGGCTTTCAGCAAAAAAAAGAAAAGTTAGTCAAGCCCTTTAAAACAACTGCCCTGGTAACAACCAAATTATGAAGAAATGAATAACCTTTGCTCCCATTCATTTAATTCCCAACCATCCTCTTCTTCAAGAGCCTTTGACTTTTTTAATCAGTTTAGCAAATTTCAATATATCTTAATATAAACGACACAATTTTCTTTTGTTTTCTTGGAAACGGAGGACTATATTTATTTTCAACTGAATGAAAACATTGATGCAGAGGTTTTGTTCAAAATACCAAGATTGGGTTCCCTGTGGTATCACGTGATTCTAAAGTTGACGGGTCTCCACGGCAAAATACAAACGCTCAATTTGATTGCAATATTATTTGTGCCCGCACTGAAAGGACTTTTAAAGGACCTGGCAGGTGCTTGTATTATAAATTCTCAAGATAAACACAGAGTTTTGAGTCAGAAAATCTGAAACAACAGCAATTTGTACAGCAAACATTACGACGTTGTCGAGAAAGCCATTTTGATGTCAAGGAAAGAACGACTGTTACGATGTTCCAGAAAACATTACATAGGATATTTACAAATGTAATCGAAAGAAATCCCTTGATTGGTAAATAAGTTTTCTACTTTGCTTTCAAATATGCATCAGGGTTATAAAACATGTTCAAAGATTTCCAAGACTGATAAGAACAAGTGACTTAACAAGAAGGTAATGGAGTGACTAAGTATTGTTTACAACGGATAATAATACAATAGTCTTATGTTTTTACGTGTGGCTTTTATGGTTGTCTAAGCGATCAGAAAAAAGTCATTTTCAATTCATTAATTTTGGATGACTTCAAGTTTCTGTACATTTTGCTGAAGAAGACGAGGTTTTGTAATTTCCAAGATGTCTTCTCGTGTGTCGGGTCGAAATACCAACACAAACTCAACTACAGACGTGATGAACTCACTGACTGCAAGCCGTGTTGCTGCGACATATTTTGACAAGATTGAACGCTACGAACTACAAGAGACTCTCGCTTATTACTCCAGTGACTGGCTCTTATCGACCGAAGATACAAAGATAAGTGTAGACCCCCCGGTAGGTCTGATATCTGGGATTCAAATATCTAGTAACTTCAATAACTGTTTGGTTCTTATACCTCACGAGGAGGGAATAGAACCTTTAGAGCTTAGAGAAATGCATCAGATCGTCAGAGAATTAGTTATGGGAATATACGTTTTGAATCAGATTCCTTCTGTTTGTCTAGAAGCGAATTATGACTGCAGTACCTCATGCCAAATTCCTCCAGCATACTATGATACCAGGGTGGGTCAGATCATGGTTGAGGTAGATTACATGATGAAGAGTTTGTGGCATGGGGCTTACTTCCCCAGGGATAAGAGAACAAAATTTGCAGAGCGTTGGAGACAGGCTGTGAATTTGAACACCATGACTGGAGTGCCTGAGACTCGGCGAAGCCTGGAATTGGTTTGGACAGAAGCAGGTATTCAAGATTTGTCCAAGAATCCCGAGTTTACTAAAGCATATGAGAGTCTTCCAGTTGAGAACAAAGATGATCCATCTGCTGTTGAAGAAAGGAAAAATTTCATGAAGTATGCCGATGATTTGGCTTTAAAAATGTCATTTAAACAGAAAACAATCAATCAATACCAGAACATGTTTCTGCTTGATTCAGAGTATCACATTAGTAGTATTGTAAGGTCTGACAAACTTGACCAACAAAGTTATGAAAAACTTCAAAGAAGACTTATTGTTCACCAGGAATTCATCAGGAAATATCTACCCCTGAAATCAGACATTCATCGTTTGATAGTTTTATTAAAGTTTATTAGCTTCATGGTGCCATTTCTGGTTGCCATCAAGAAGCGATGTAAAGTCCCAGATGTGACAAAGCTCCTGCCTTCTTTTACCTTCGAAGAATGCAAAACTGAGAGGGAATTTCCTCCTCTAATTTTGAGGAAAGAATTCACATGCAAAAACTTTGACAGCTCCGAGGAGTATTTCCATCTACATGGGGGTATCTATTTTGACAGAGAGACCGGGCCTACAAAGAAAATGAGTGAAAAATTAATTGTAGAAAAAGAACACTTAGAGTACATAGCCTCAGACGACTACAATAAAATAATGACCAGTGACACTGTCATGCTGGAGAGCTATCCCATCAAACCTGTCAAGATTGACAACAATACTTATTATGTCTTGAATATCAGTCTTGAGACATATTATCCATCATCACCAAAACTCCCTTTGTGGATTCATGCTCATTATGATGAAATCTCTAAACTCAAGCCAAAGAGACTGCCCATTCCTGACCTTCAGATCCATGAGCAGTACAAAAAAAGATATGGTTACCAGAAGACTGTCAAACTAAAGCAAATCCCTGCTGGCTTACAGGCAAGTGCAATCAGAGGGCTAGTGGCAATATTTTATACAATGTGCCGCAAGGTTCCTCCCTCCAGGTTGAATACACAAGATTCTAATGGACTGTCATTGATTCACCATGCTGCAATGTTCAACAGACCTCAAGTGATTACAATGTTGGTTGTCATGGGGTTTGATGTCAATGTACGCCGTTACAACAATATTTCGTCCCAAGGAGTCAGCCCACTTCATCTTGCTGCAAGGTGTGGTGCCCTGGACAGTCTTGCCTGTTTGATTGCTTACAAGGCAGATGTTAGTATTTTTGACAGTCAGGGCTGGGCCCCCATTCATTATGCTGCATACTACAATCATGTTGATTGCTTAATGCATCTGGTGCAAAAAGAGCCAAAACTTCTTGAGTTAGCCTCTATAGATGGTGAACTGTCTACTCCTATTCTTCTGGCAGCATCAAGTGGGGCACTTGATGTCTTGAAGTGCCTTATTGAAGCCAAAGCAGATTACACTGTTAGAAACAGTGAAGGCAATGGAGTTGTCCATCTTGCATCACTTCACTTTCATACCAATGTGCTAGAGTACTTTATAGAATGGAATAATCAAGAGCTTCCTGTTTGGGACATGCTTGTCAGTATGCTCAAGTCAGAGAATCTCAGTCGCAAAGAAAGTGCTATCAAATGTATGGATGTATTATCAGTTGCCAAGGAAACCAACTGGAAATCTATCCTTTTTGCTGGGGGCATACCAGCACTTGTTGCCCTTCTGAGGCTGGAGAATGAAGACCTACAGGCCCTGGCATGTTCTGTTCTTTGCAACATTGGTAGTCACATGGAAGTGAGAGTTGCTGTTTCAGCAACTGATGCAACTAGTGTCATTGTACAGCTGTTGAGCTCTCCTAACATCATGATTCATTCCAGGGCTGCAGTGGTACTTGCTGACTTGGCTTGTGTGGGTAATAACCAGGACAAGATTGCAGAGGAAGGTACATGTATGCTCTAACAGATCATATATTCACATTTTTAAGATCAAATTCAGTTTTTTTGACAAATATTATCCAAGCATGTGAAAATATGTTATGGGGGTGGCTGAAATTGATCCAATTTTGAGTCGTTTGCCCCCTTGGAAACCATGTGACTTATCAGCAACCTCCAATTAACAAGACAACAAACTTGGCTGCTATTGTGAATAAGGGCAATTATGAATACACAGGTAGCCCAAGCATGGCTTGAGTAGTGATTTAGAATGGAGAAAGTTCAAAAAAATAATGCAATTGTAACTAGTAACTAGTTTGTAAATACTCTCTGAATATATCTATATCTATATATCTATATAAATACTCTCTGTAGTAATGTATCTGTGTATAATTATACAAACATGTACATTGTTTTTGAATATCATAGATGACTGTGTCATCACACTCTTTAAATTGCAACAAAAAGAAAAAGTTGAATGTTCTTTATCCATCTAACTATCCATTCATATATATTTGCAGGTGGTATTGAAGCTCTTGTAAGTTTATTAGAATCCAAAGTAGAGCATGTGCTGGTCAACACTGTCAATGCTGTTCGTGTTTTGGTGGAGGGACATAGAAACAATCAAACCACAGTTGCAAACAGTGACGCTGTTGTGATTCTCATTGATCTTCTTGGTAAACATATCATATGATAACCATTTCTAGCTGCACATGTATGCAGGAATCTATGGATTGCAAACTTCACAATTGAAAATCAAATTGCAATGCAGGAGAGCTACTGTACATGCATATATTGATATGTGATTTTTTGTCCGTGATTTGAAAATTGAAATGTTGAATAAATGTGCATTCACTAATATATATGGTATATGAGTGATTTAAAAATACGATGGATCTTCAATATGCTTCATATGCACAATCAAATAATTTTTATCGCAATTTTCTGAAAAAGGTTGCTAGTCAGAATTGTTTTTCACTCACTTCAGTATTTTTGTCAGTTACCGGTAGTATCCCATTATAATGATGATGATATTTGTGATGACACTGAAATTTGTTGAGCTTTTTCTCTCAATTTTTCTTCAGTTTTTATAACTGTTGACTTGTTCAATGATCTAGTG
>JAAAQI020186997.1:0-40109 GCA_011800005.2 Stichodactyla mertensii
GCGGATTTTTGGGAGCCCCCGATTCCGTACCCCCCCCCCCCCCCCCCCCCCCCCCCCCCCCCCCCCCTCGTCTCTCTCTCAAACGTTATTAAGTACTTTCTTGATATCAGTTCACCGTTTAAAGGTTAGTCAAAGGTAAAGTTACAGGATAAATAAATAAATAAATAAATATATAAATAAATATATATATATATATAAATAAATAAATAAATAAATAAATAAACAAACAGAGTCTATCTCATTTTTGTGCGATCACTGACGATCTTCTCCAATTCTCCTCTTGTACGTTTGTGTATTTTTTCATTGCTGGAAATGTATTCTCCTTCAAATGCAATTAAACTGCATGTTGAAGACATAATACGTACATATCGTATACATACGTACACATACGTACATATCGTATACATATCGTATACATACGTTCACATACGTACATAATACGTACCTTTTGTGAAATTTAGATTCGTTTTGAAGCAGAAATTCTGTATGTAATCACATAATGGCAGCCATGTTGGATGACAGGATCCATTAGCAAAACATAAATAGCCATCCATGAAAGCGGACACACAATCATTCAGCAAACCTTTACGCACCACAAAATGAACCAACATGGCATGATGTAGTTAGAGAGAGGAGCCTTTTCAATTTACTTAATCACTATGCCTCGTGTTTACTCATTTTTCATTCTCCGCTTATCACTATAAGTATCTTTGTTATCTCCTTGGCAACGCGAACTCATAACAACTTGATGTCTCAGACATAGATCCTTTCTATACTACTATTCCTTCTATCACGTCAGTACAGTGCATCCTAACCTTGTCACCCATTGCGTCCCAATTAAACTAATTTGATTAACGAAGCGGTAATACCCTCTCATAAAAAGTCTAAAGTGGAAGTACACCGATGCCTTTCAAATAAAAATGGATTTGTAATTTTGTAAATGACTGATCTTTCCTCATTTCCTAAATGACTCCCTTCCACCCGCCATGCTGGCGCCTTAGAGTAGATAAATCTTGCAGTCCAAGTAACTGCCGCGCCGCCATAAAATGATAACTAGTTATCAGTTTTTATATGCTTTGCGTGTACTTTTTCTTTTTTCTTTTTCTTTCTTTTTCTATTTCTTTTTTTCTTTTTCTTCCTCTTCTTCTTCTTCTTCTTCTTTTTTCCTTCTTTATTTTCTTTTTGGTTCCTTTCATTCAGTTGGTCCCATTCAAAAACTTTTTAATGTCAGGGATTAAAGTGACTTCCAAGGTCACATATTCAAATTTTGTTTAAACACTTTTAACCACATTTTCGTAATTGGGCTGGCTCCACATCACTATCTAGGCTGTGTCAGTTATTTAACCCTACCAATTGATGAATGGCTTCCATCATCTTTACCACGATATAGCATCCATTTGTCACGCTAACTATTTATGGCTAATCTGAACGGACGGAACTCAATAGTCGTTGGTACTTAGACTGCCACAGAAAAACATCATGCGGGATGGCTGAACCAGTTACCGAAGATTGCAGCTTTTTTTTTTTTTCTGTGGTTTCATAACTTCATCTTTCATTGGCGACATCGGAAATTACAGCGCTTTTCGCATGAGTGGGAATAATACGGTACTGACATACAGAACTTACACGGTACGTATGCGTAACACTGAAACGGCTTCCCATTGTGTTCATGTAAATCATCCAATCACAAAGCATAGCTACGGCTATAGTACGGCACGGTTACAAAGTCCCATTCGGTGTGCATTCAGACGCGTATGTACGTACTTCAAATACGCAACAAATGGATTTAACAGATACTGTCGCTTGCATCTTCCGTGAACAGTCGCGACAGAAACTTGCTCTGTCGCGCCATGAAACTTCAAAGTTTTAGCCGCCAAACTTCAACGATTCTCTGAATAAATGCAATTTATTGAGTTTCTAACTTGATTCCGCATATCTCCTGTTGTTGTTGGTGTTGGCGGTGGTCGTGTTGGCGGTGTTTTTGTTGTTTTGTTCCCCCGTATATTGGCAGCAACTGTTTGGAGAAATTGTGGAACTGGGGAAAAAGGTGGGAGAAGCTTTGGAGTTTGACGATGTAAACTTTGAAGTTTGACGGCTAAAACGTTGAAGTTTGACGCTAAAACTTTGGAGTTTGACGGCGCGACAGAACATATGTTTCTGTCGCGACAGTTCACGGGTAGATGCAACCGAATGGTACCGTTAAATCTTAAAACAGTAGGTCCTTAAAAAAGTTGTTCTCAGATATTTTTGCGTATAGTGGAGTTCAGTTTACTATGGTGATAATATCGAGATAAGAGAGGGATTATTTTCAAAAGAGCCAACGACCAATAGTACATGGCTTGTGAACCTTTTGTGAGCCCGCGTATTTCAAAGCTGGCGCTCTGGTGTGACTCCAGTAGAACCTACTTACTGTAGAACCACATGACATTCAGGTGGGGAGTGTCGCGTCGTGTCGCTCCGAATTCAAATTGACTTTAAAGGTTATTCATGCGCGCTTACAAATGCACACACAGTCGTTTCCAATGTACTCGACAGAAAATCCTGAATACCAGCCATTTTGGCTTGTTTTTTTGGGCTGGTTTCAGTTATGACTGCTGTTTTACGACTGACATTAAATAATACCTTCTGATGTAGTTGTCAATAGAACTTGATCATGGCATTGCAATTAAATACGAAACACTTCAAGAACAACTGAAAAGCAAATTTTCATTCGAAATATAAATCTAATACAGTATAATAAGAATAGCGTCTAAGAGCAAGAATAATATCATTAAAAATGGTGTTATCACTGGGAGCAAATTAAAGGCAGCGTAGACAGTCTAAATCAAGTTAATGACTTAAATATGTATAGAACAGTGGAATTTTCGATCGCGGAGAGAGAAAAGAAACACTTATGCAGTAAGGTAAACGTAGTTGAAAAAAAGATGTCAAGAGTTTGAATTGTTTATTAAAGCTTTTTTCCCCCTTATCAGGACTCGATGATTGCGTGTGTGTGTGTCTATATGTGTGTGGTCACTAAAACCAACAGTGTTGAGTATATCAAACAAAGAAAACAGCCCGAAAAACAGAATCCAAATAAAGAACAAGACGGTTTAGTCCTTTGGTTGCTATAAAAAAATCTGCGACATTAACGCAATAAGCCCCCAAAACAGATCCTGAGAATGCGCAAGGTCTAAAACGCTGTTTTTGGAGTCTTATTATCTGTATGTTGTTGCACGGCATGTTCGCAAAAATAACTGCCCTTGGCTCTTTCGAGAATCCTGTTGTGTTGTCGATGTTGTACGATGACAGAATGATTACTTAAGAGCAGTTGAAGGACTGACCTCTGATTTCAAATACTAGACCGGTTTCATCTGACATTGGTATCAAATATCCAAGCCTCAAGCATTTTATCAGTCCATTCAGCTCTCTTGTTATTGTCAGTGAAAGTTGGGTGGTGTTTTGAACGTTATTTCTGCGGGTTTCCTGATGACTTTCAGTCGCCATTTTATTTTCAACTGTGCTTGAAACTGTTTTAATTAAAAATGTGCAAAATCCATTGCCCGAAGCACTCCATTATGTTGATAACGTTAACCATTGTTGGGATCTTATTTGTTCGTGCGAAAGTGTTGTTCGGGTTTGTTCGAAGATTCTTTTCTTCCCTGGGTTATCTCATTCGCTAACAAAAATTACGAAAAGGGGACGAATTTGACTTCATGTTTTTACGCGCACAAAAAGCATAGCTTGAAACAGCTCAAAATGTGGTGTGTTTTTGTGTGCAAATCATCACATTCCTTGATATATTTATTGAGATGACTTCTTACAAAAAGCGACAAGAGATTGCTCTTTGACTTGATAATCTTCTCAAGTTACTCTCAAAATTGCTTTATCTCGGTCCACGACAGATGGAGGATCGGGACTTCTCGTCAGGCAACCGGGAAGCCACACAGAGCGCGTTGAGAGAGCATTGGATAATTTCCCAGGAGAATCAGACAAACGATAAACGAAGGTCAAAATGCGTTTCCTTCGGCGAGTCCAAATTTAGCAAATACGCCCTGAAAAATAACAAAAACATTAAATCCTTTTATCTGTGAAATCGTTCTAGTCTATTTTTCAGTGTGTACTTGAGTCTCTTGACGGAGTTCACTTGTACAAAAAATCACAATCTCATGCAAACTATATGAGTGACTGCTGACTTAGTAGTTGTTATGACTAGTCAGGTTTGGTAATCTTTTTTAAAACCATCTATCGGAAAAGCTATTTAATGGTCAGATATAAACTACCCCAAGGAATAGTTATTTAATCAAAGACGATTAAACAACTGGGAAGGTCACGATCATCAAATGTTACATCACAGACAGTTCGCTAGTGTTTTAGTCGAGCATTGAGGCGAATAGATTGATCTCTTCTTCTTTAAAGTTACAATCCAAACTATGAGCACCCAGTTTTCATTAAGAACAAACTCCTGTAACAGATAGACATATCTATTCCCGCTGTGATGGGTCGGCAAATGAAAATGAAAAAATATGGTATGCAAGTTTAAATGAGATGGTGTCTTCGTACATAGGCAACTTGGTTCTGATACTAGCCACTATAACTAGTCTTAATTTTGAAATGGCTGAAGCCCAAGGCTGGCGATTCCTGAAGCATTCCAATATCCGATCCCAATGACTGACTGAATTGAATTAAGAACGTTATTTGTAACTTTAAAAATATCATTTCTCTTTTTATTCATGTCTTACCTTAGTATTTTGAGGAGAAAATTGTATCCATTCTGTATATTGTTTCCAGCTGCTGGAGTTCGCTTGTGTCACACTACTTCAAAGAAAGATACGAAATACAAAAGGTCCTCTAAAGAACCATGTTCAGTTTACGTTGGATTTTAAGAGCTCTTGTTGATACATCAATTGAATCAAGACTGGTTTTCTTTTAGAGTTCAGTTCATAAGATTTGGCTTTTCATAGAGGCACCGCGACTTAGCGGTGGTCTTTGATAATTTGCGGGTTTTGTCAACCCTAATTTTATCAGTGAAAGTAAAAAATATTATATGTATATATATATATATATATATATATATGGATTTGAAATAAGAAGAGTAAGTAATGGCCTTTACGAAATTTCTGCACTGGTCCAGTCACACTTGCTTGAGGGCATCTTCAAGGCTTCATGTTAGATTTTCAATCACTTTTATTATGAGGGTCCTATGACAACTGAAGTTAATAAAACCAAATGAGCTCGCGGAATTAACTATGTGTCTTGTGCATTTTTTCTAATTTCTAAGAAATATTCTTTTCTTTTGACACATTTTTGGGTTCCACATTAAGACTGCCTAGCCGAGAAAGAATCACTTTGATCCTACCACGGCATTCCTTGACTGATTTATCGCTTACTAAAGATGCAATACAGTTGCCCCAGTAGCTATTGAGTACATTGTTTGGAATCAATGTATAGTACTCATCGACAATTTACCGTTTCCATTGATATACAATAAAGGCTTGTACGATCAGCATATCTCCATAGACACTCTAAGACATCTACCTGATACCTATCTCATGATATTCAGACATTCAGCCCTGGTCATCATTACATAGAAGTTGATGATAGTCGAGTATTGAGGCTTATTTAAGGTGAAAAACCACCAATTTTATTTATTGATACGACTAGACTACTGAGCTTTCTTGGTATCATTCAGAGCTGTGTTACGGCTTCTGAAGTGACTAAAGTGCATCATTGAAGTCCAGTTTCATTCAACTTGTATTTTCAAGTTTGTTTGTCAGTTCTTGACTTAACATGGCGGCCCGACTCACTGTGCAACGGGTTACACAAATAGGCTCGAAGAATTTGTTAGTACTTCCTTTCTGACTTCTGTTTGGAAACTTATGTGGAAGTGAAAAAAAAAAAAAAAAAGTCGAACATAGTCAAAAAAACTTAGTTATTTATAATCTTTGATAAATATGTTTTGAAATCTATGAAGTAAGGTAAGAACGTTTCATAAATCTACAAAACTGTAACTGTGATGTTTTAACTGATGTACACGTTGTTGGCTTGGTAGACTTTCAGTTTACTCAGTTACATCTAAGTCTATTTCGCTATTTCATTATTTTTAACGTTTTACGTTGACTTAATACTACATTATAGGTTTAAGAAATATTTGAGGTTTCGAAAGCATTCTAAGATATGCCCGACGGGAAGCTGTACTTTTTTTAGCTGTGGTGTGGTCAAGTAAGTGAGTAAGGCACGTGTTTTCTTTGACACGAAAAACAGAAAGCAAATAACACGTACATTAATACAATTTTACACTCAAATGCTTTCTTTCTATTTCATTCTGCTAGTATCTTTTACACTCGAAGAAAAGAAAACTAAAAAGGATCTAGTTGATAGGATCGACCGAAGAACTGGTTTCTAGAGATAATGATCTGTTCGTCAGTAGGTGCTGTTGTTTTCGATGGTGGTTTTCGATAGCGCTAAGAGTTCATTTGTGAAGAGAACTTCAAACATGAAACACCGATAAATTTATTCTTTGGGCTCTTTTAATCATGGCTTTTCAAGAAAAAAACTAGATAAAATGATGAGACTTATCCTTGTTAATTTAGCTTAATCTGCTAAGACAAAATTTTGAAGTTTATTTTTAAATGAAACCTGTTTTTGAATAAAGTGTTGTTTGAACTCTAGATGTCAAATCATCAAAAAAAAACATGAAGCATGGTCAAAGAGGCTAGTTTACAAGTTAGTCAGCAATGAAGTTATTACCATTTCGATGCAATTCAATTACACGGAGCGATAATAAGATTTGATGTCCAAGATCGAACAACGATTCTGATAAGAAAAGACAAGGCATTTTTTGATTCAACTGGGTTCTTTCTTGCAGACAAATTTAAAGCAGTATAATATGCTGTTTTTAGTTCGCCACGCTTTACAAACTCAAATCGAAAACAGAAATACACTTTTAGTAATATAATACTCTGATATTGCCAGCTAAAAGCATGCTTTGGACAAAGCAGGAACAATAGCCCAGGATTACAGTTCCATTGTACACGAGGTCGCAACTATCTAATAAACTGACATTGAATGGTTACTTTAGATGATTAGATCGATGGATATCGCTCCTTTTCCTTCATGCTCCAATTAACTGGTTTGCCCAACTAGTCACAAATTGGTCAACTCATCTAATGACTTAGTCCAAGCATCCATGCACCTCAAATTGGCCGAGGTTTATATCAAGGGTTCTCATGTTTAGCTTCCCAATGCGAACAGGAAAAGAGGACTGTCGTAAGAAGAGATTTGAAGAGGTTGGATCGGTGATCCGGTGTTATTTTAATAAAAAAGTAATCCTATAGCTTTACAGGTGCCGTTTCTCAATCACTAAAAGCAGAAGAGGGAAGCGAGTCTACAAATGATTATTTATGTTGTCAGTTTTGCGGGTGGTTTTTTTGAATGAAAACGTACTACCCTGATCCGGAAACACCATCACAACTTACAGAATCAGATCATCTGATCATCTTTAGTAAAGAGAAAATACGTCACGTATTAATGTCAGATCCAGAGCTAATTTCAAAGAACGGGGAAAGCAATCATTTTGCTATGTTTTTGTTAGAAAAACTAACTGAAGAACCCTGGAATTTTTGCCATTTCTTTAGGGGGAGAAAAACATTTCTTTAATATATATATATATATACATACATACATACATATATATATATATATATAGTTTAACTGAAGTACAGCACTGCACACAACACACTAAAGTTACTTCGAAATATTCGATCCCCACCTAGTTTTTTCTTTTTGGTGATCATTTGGCGTTTTTTTATTTTATTTTATTTTAGATTTTATTTATTTTATTTATTTTATTTATTTATTTTTTATCTTCATGCCATGATTTCTGTCACCGCGTAGTTCATCTTTCTCCATCTCTATTAGTTTGCCCCGCAAAAAGAAAAAAGAAAAAAGAAACAAAACAGAACAGAACAAAACATGCCTGGTTTTTAATCTAATTTTGTTAAAAGTGAAAAATTGTGATTTAACCAAGAGGCCGGCGAAATTTTCCCATTAGACCAAAAAGTGCTTCGTGTCTAAGTTGTGTGTGAGAAATAAGCCCTAGAGACGCTGTTGTCGCTACAACAGATTACAATTATTAGAGTGAGAGTTAAAGATATGATAGTTAAGCTATTTATTATATGGTTTCAAAGCCGTGAAGTTTGTTACAAACAGAGCGCATTTCACCAGTACAATTTGTTCTAATTGAGCGCTGTTTGGTTATCTTCAACAGCTAAAAATCAGAGATAAAACGTTTATAGCCTTCCCATTCTAGACTAGTAGTACATGGATTTAATTATCAAACCTGCATGCTCCGTCTTGAATACTACAACTTGTTTGAAAAGTTTTTTTCAATTTGACAAGATTAACGTAGAGTTTGTCTTCCTCTGTACTTTCTAATATCAGAGAAGATCGAAAGGAAAGGTCAAACTTTATGGACTAGTTTTCGCTTTTTATTCAAAATGCTTCACAAATACCATTAATACCTGAATAGATATCCATCAGTGTTTGGAAGGCTTTTCGATAAAAGTAACAAATGAAGAAGTGAGGATTCAATAAAAACGCCAGATGTCAATCGGCTCATGTAGTCGTTAACCCGATACCATTCATTTCGGCATGAAAAGTGGCGCCATTTTTTTTTTTTTTTTTTTTTTCGGCGAAAAAGTTGTTAGCTTCGTTTACTAAACCTTGGAAGATTTCAAAGAGCTTTAGGTATCAAAAAACAGTGGAACGACACGAGTTGCACTAAGTACTATAGACACCTATCAGATCTAACAAAGAATTTATCAAATATTTGTAACGTGTGCCCAAAGTTGATTCAAGAAACAGCTTCGAAAGCGCCTCGAGCCCCGAGAAGAACTACTGTTTATTGCAAAAAATGGGCATTGAAATTTCTATCATTGGAGTTGGTATTTTATAGGTTATATATGTGTTGCTTTCGTAGTCTTTCCGTAAAAGCAATGGAATTGCCCAACAGTGTAAAGAAAGAAAACTTCAATGATATCTTCAATGTCTTCCATCTTCTTTATTTAGTAGAGTTTCGCTTCACTTTCCGGTTCAATTGGTTATGAAAAAAAGGCATTTTGAACTAGGAATACTTTACGAAAACAAGTTCGTTTCTAGACTTATTAAAAAAGACTTTTATTGAGTGTGTCGTTTCTTCAAAAAGTTTCGTTCAAGTCAGTGAAAGTAGTAACAAAGCGTTATGAAGTGAACTGTGTACTCTGAATAAACATGACGAACGATGGAGTGTCCTTGAACGGAGGACGGAGGAGATGGCATGTGTTTTAGTCTAACAAGGACATTACCGCTCAATAAATAATAGCTGACCATTATCGTCTTTTCCCTGACATAAACCAAAGCAAACAGACGCACACTTACTTGATAAAACACACACAAAAAGGCATTAAAAATAATTGAACAAAATTAGTATAGACTGATGAACTCTATTACCTTAAAATGAATGCTTTGGCTGAAGGGAAGATGTTTGGTGTGGTGTCGGTAGGCTCTTGGCGATCAAATGCTGGTGTTGCCGCGTCGTGTAGCATGAGAGAGTTGACTTGACTTAACTAACAGCAACTGAAGTGAGTCCGATGTGCGAATGAAAGAAGATAAGATCTCAGGCTTATGGTTAAAACATATTCTTCAACTGTTATAGCTGAAATGGCAACAACTGGCCATCCTATTCAACGGCAAACACGAAACTTTTTCACACGAACTTTTTGTTTTGTTTTGTTTCCTTAGTTCTCTTTTTTTAACAAAAGCAAAAAGAGAGATGGGAAATTAAAAACTGGGAAAATATCCTTGCACTGTGAAGTTTGAGCCCATTTTTTTTCCTGTAAGCAGAATGAACTCTTTTCAAGAAATCGAACTGTGTGATGAAAACTGAAGCGAAACTTAATCAGAATTACAAAACTGACAAATCCAGCTCGAGATCAACAGGACTATTTATGACACATAAGAAGGAACTCCTGTTGTAGTCTCCGACCAGCAGTCAAACCTCGACGACGCAAAAACCTATAGGGGAAAAATCCTTCACGGTTAAGGGGATGATAATTGAATGTTTCTTTTTTATCGCTAATAATCCTTAGTTAGTCGTCGCTTCTTATCTCTCAGCAAACAAAGGAATCGGCCCTGGGGGTCGGTTTTAAGTCTTGGTCAGTGTTCTTCCATAACATAGATTTTGATAATTCAGCCTCAGCTCTAAAGTGATTTCTAAACACTTGAATTGGTTGATGTAAATATTCTGGGTTAAGGAAGCTGTTTTGGGTTATTATATCTGTCATTTTGGTGAGATATGGAGTTCTTTGCAGGGGGTTTTTTGGAAACACAGTGCCTTAAAATAAATAAACATTTTGTTTTATCTGGACACGTTCTAAGTAAGAAACATTTTGATAATTGAAGACTAAAGTATTTTATAACCATGAAATCAAAGGTTTTTCTTTTCAATCCTCGGCTCTTAAACGTTTTGTTGAAGTAAGATAGCGGCAAAAAGAAATGAATAATTCATAGCTCCGACATGATCTTCCTTCTTGAACATTTGACATGGACTAACCTCAAGTCTATCCATCGATAACTTGGAAGAAAAATACTTCAGTTTCCATCGTTTCATTTAGCATTGTTCATAAAGGAAGTTAATACGAACTAAATCCAGTTCTGAAGGGAATTTTAAGTGTGTCATAATGCCCAGAATGTGTATGATTTTCCCTTTCTAATTAAAGTTAACTTCCGTATCTTCCAGCTAAAACCCGGTACGTCAAACCTGCAATAAAAAACACTTACAAACAACAGTGCAGTTTCAATTTGTCAGAAATGATTGCGAAAGCCACTCTTTCTAGTTCTTTTTTTTTTTTTTTTCCTTCTCTCTCGAGCTTCTCTCTCCAATTTGGTACATGGAATCCCTAGATTCCTGCCAAGTTTTGATATCCCTACCTACAGGTTTACCAACATCATATAATCGGAGATTAGTGTTCTTTAAGCTTAGTAAGAGGCGTATGCTCACAGGTAGCAAAGGTCTTCTAGTGATAAAATCCACCAAAAATTTCCCGATTTTCTATCCACAATTTTAGTGGGTCCGCTGATTAATGCCATTCTGCCAAAATATGCCATGATCTCTGGCGGTATTTGAATACTGTGGTGTTAGCTATGTGACGAATAAAATTAAACTAACAACGACAAAAAAATATCTTAATTTCTTTTGTAAGGCTATCTTTTCTATCCCTTTATTTTTATTGCTGCATAATGAAAATCAGAATATGAAACGCGAATTAATTCATGCTTCTATTCACTACCATTTCTCTTTTACGTTTACCCCAGTATTATATATATAATTATCGTTCAGTTTTCTTTACGGTCAGTGTCGTCTTACCTTCTCTCTCTCTCATTTTTTCTTTCTCTCTTTCTCTCTTTTGCAAGACATTCGCTTTTTTTATCCTTAATTTGATTTAGCATCACTTTTGTGTTTTGTCATCTAACTTTCATTTCGTTACGTGTAAGAAACTGTCTGTTGATTTGGCAAAGCAAAGAAGCCATTCATGATGCAAAGCGTGTACCATTTATAACTCGCATTATGCTCCCTTATATCATCACATTAATGACAATTTCGCATTTTCAATCAATTAAGGAAAGATTTCTAAGAGCTATTTACTAAACAGTACTAAATAAGCAATTTTTCAGCAAAAATGCTGAATAAAAAATCATCCACAGTCTCAAGTGTTCTCCAGGCTCAATCAGAAGTACTTTTTAACTTCAAGTTTTTCAATCAAGTTTATTTTATTTGATATGAATACGATTCGATATCCTGGTAGTTTCTGCCTGCATTTAATTTTTTTCTGGTGGATAACATTCAAATGGATCACCAGTTTTAAGCACTGACACCGTGTTTGCAGTTTTTGTTACCAATCCATTAATTTCATGTTAATTACTGGTGTTCGGATCGTGTGCACAGGTACAAGAAACCATGAAAACACGAGAAGCACATAAAAACCAACATTGATTTGTGCTAATTAGTGCACTATAAGTAGAAGCATACCCTGAGAAACCCAGCCCACGTGAAAGCAGAGACGAACCCGATAGACTTCATTTGTTTTAAAAATTCTGAGAGGAATTTCAACTTATGAAAATATTCATACTTTGTACTGCGTTCCTGTACGGCTTTGAACTGACGAGGTAGAATAAAACTGACTAAAAATTCTGAGGTGTACGTTGGTCTTTATATGTTCAATGTCAGTCATTTTGCTCCTTAATTTTTTGTGTACACCGTGTTTTCAATAGGCCAGAAACGTTTTTCTTTCTTTCCTTCTTTCCTTCTTTCCTTCTTTCCTTCCTTCCTTCCTTCTTTCTTTCTTTCTTTCTTTCTTTCTTTCTTTCTTTCTTTCTTTCTCTTTTCTTTTTTTTTTCTTTCTTTTTTCCCCTTCTTTTTCTTCTGGTTAGGATTAGCGGGATTGCTAGTTCTACACATCATCGGTTCTTGTTACCCATTCATTTTAGTATCAAGTTAATGGTGCCTCTTGAACTGATAAAGAACCAGAAAAAGGAGCAAGTCTTCCGTCGATAGCGCTTAGACCTGGACGAGTATATCTCAACTGCTCCTATACACTTGTATAACACTATGCAAAAACAAATCCAATGACGCACTCTCAGTTGTCGATTTGATTTATTTATCGCTTTGTCGTGCTTGTCTCACTTGTCTCACTTGTCTCACTTGTCAAAGTTGATCTTCAATCTATTTTTAACCTTAAAACTACCGGGAAGACAAAAGCAAAAAGAATGAAAGAACTGAGAACCAAGAAAGAGGGAAAGAAGAAAGAAAACTCTGGATTAAAGATCCGATTCATAACGAAGCACGCGCGTAGGAATGTGGAATGTAGAAGGCCCTAGGCTTACTACATGAGTTCAGTTGGTGGTGCATAATAACAATAAATGGACTTTCCTTGGACACTTCACAAAAGTATTAGTTTGCAAAACGTAAACCGCATAATGCATGATTCATTACATAGAACTTGACGCCTAAATCTTATCATTCGGTGAATTGCGCAATTACTGTAAAAGGAATAACTTTCTTTCGATAAAGATGTAATTTATTTTAGTTTAAAAGTATCTGGTCGCTTTTTAGTGATACTGCGTTTGCGATGGATTTAATCTAAAAACCTTTATTACTCTTATGAAACACAATACTTTGAGAAATAATATCTTGATATGTAGTTTTAATGGTAAGCCTTCATGAAATGATTATTGATCCATTGAAGGAAACTCTATAGGAAACAGAAATCAAAATACGTCTTTATGAAACCCTTCTTACCGAAACCTGAAAGTGATCTGGTGTAAACCTCAAATGGAAAACGAAAAAGGATATCCCTTGGAAAACAAGATATCTTTATTGGGATTATCAGTCAAGATACGATTTATCCATCCTTTATTGCATTTACGAAAGAGCCAACAAAAAATGAATGATTCTTTATTTCCAGTGTGATAGTCTATATTTCAAACTTAAGATTAGTTACTGGTTAAAAACCTGTAAAGTGAGATGAAATGTGATCACGACCGCTCGTTATGGACCGTAACTTTAAGAACCTTCAGGAAGTAACATATTAGAGAAGTTTTTATTGCGTATTTTGTACGACACTTGTACCCGACACCTTCCCGCCCCCTTCCCCAAAACTCATCAAACTGACGCCTTTGCGTTTGCCATTGAAGAAACTGTGACAGTGTCCATTTGATTGTGTATTGGGAGGAAAAGTTAGCTTGCTCTTTTGGGAGGTGAGAATGGCGTTTCTGATTTACATGCATCAAGATAATCAAAAGCTTCCTCTTTGATTCAAATAAAACACAAAGTTACTATCTACAAAAAAAGGTGTCATATTGTTGATAGGGCAGGCATGGCGACGCTTTGTTTATTACTCAACTTCTAACGACCCAGTGACTTTTCAAACTTTGGACATGGCTAAAAACTCTGAATTCATTTTGGATGTTTTTTCTGGGTCAATCTGGCTGCCATATGGAAGAAAGACATACTCTAGTGAACCAAACGCAAAGATACACCTCCCGAACAACAAACATCAAACTACCTTTGTTCGCGCCAATCACAAATTATAATGTTGCCTCTATTAATTAGCAAATTTCACTGCTAATAGCCTTATGGAATAAATGAAGTGCCTTAGGTAGCATTACAGAGGTACGGATCGAATGGGATCACGGAAAGAAAGACGATCCTCTGCTATTATTACTATCATAATATTTTTTATACAATATATTAATTTAGCGGCCTGCAGTTCTTTCAATTAGCCAGTGACCTGAAGAAAGCGTTATGGCCAATGTAACTGTTATTAAGGGATGATTGACAGTCAACTAGCCTGTCGTATTCAAGTACCCGTGCCGTAACGGAAGTGCTTTTCTTGAAATACAAGAAGGAGATTGACATTGTTTCTATGGTATTTGGTTTAGCATCTCCTGAGAAAACTTAAAACCATCTGGACGATAAGGTTAGACCAATCAGAAGGCGACTTTGGGGTCTTAATCTTAATTTAATAATGACAATGTCACGCCACTGAAAGAGAATTTGTCTGACGGCTTCAGAGTGACATTTGCTTCTTAACCGTGCGCTATTCGATGCCAGGCAACTATAAAGTGTGTGTGTCGTCTTAAGTTCAGACAAACAGACAATACAAAGAACTGAAAGGATAAACCGGTCCGCCGCGAGCAACAAGATCGTGCAACAGAGGATGCTTCCCTCATTCAGTTTCACTCCCGAACAAGTTGCGTGCGTTTGCGAAGTTTTGCAACAGAGCGGAGACATAGAACGGCTAGGAAGGTTTCTATGGTCTCTTCCCGAATGCGAAACAATCCAGAAGAACGAAAGCGTACTGAAAGCCAAGGCCATCGTTGCGTTCCACAATGGAAACTTCCAAGAGCTCTACCGTCTCTTAGAAAGTAGCAACTTTTCTCCAGCTTCGCATCCAAAACTGCAATCGCTATGGCTCAAAGCGCACTACATGGAAGCGGAAAAGCTACGCGGTCGACCTCTAGGAGCTGTTGGCAAATACCGAGTACGACGCAAATTTCCCTTGCCGAGGACAATTTGGGATGGTGAAGAAACTAGCTATTGCTTTAAGGAAAAATCGAGGAATATTCTACGAGAATGGTACTCACATAATCCTTATCCTTCACCTCGTGAAAAACGGGAGCTGGCAGAGAATACAGGACTCACCACTACACAAGTCAGCAACTGGTTCAAGAATAGAAGACAACGCGACCGAGCAGCCGAAGCAAAAATAAGGTAAACCCAACATCTCTTACAAGAGTCCTTGACTTTAGTTTTAGGGAACTTTTATTCGGTTCACTTAATAGCTTGACATAATTCCTTTCGTCTGTTTATAAGGCATAATTTGAGAGGTTTATTCCAAAATTGTTTTAATTAAAGAATTTATCAAAGTACTCAAGATTCGGAAGTTGATTTGCCAAGTTAAACTGGTTCAGTAGATGCAAATTACGACTGTCTAAACAGGTAGAAATGGACCATTACATACCGCTAAACGCTGACGGAAAACAACGAGTTGATAACTGTTAAGTCGACTTTGAAAGAGTTCTGGCAACACGATGATTACTTGTTCGAAGAGTCGAGATAACGGAGGAAGAATAACACAGCCGTCTGCCTTGCGCTACGTGTTCGTTTACCAACGATGAAATGACACTAATATAGGGTCGGAATAGTTTCTTTCACGGCTAACCTATATCACAAGATATCACGCAACATAATGAGCTGCGATTATCAGACATGTATTCTGTTGCAGAGTCCTACTATTTGATATGTTGGCCTGTGATAGGTGATTACCAACTAACGAAAAGAAACACCAACTTCACGGCGAGACCCACTTGGTCCGTCGCTTGTCTCCACCTACCAGCACTTCGATATCTTCTGGCGAAGTTGTTTTGATAATGGCTAACCATTAATTTCTTGTTTTAGGGAAATGTCCAACGATGCTCGAAATGGCAAGCTGCTGTCTACAGATAAGCAGGGAAACATGCAAGACCCGAAGAAATGCGTTACGACTGACTTTGCTCAATGCTTATCGCAGGGCATTCCTGTGAACGTGAAACTCGAAGTCGACGAGGCAACATTAATGGGAGTAACACATGCAGATTCAGTAAATGACTTCACCCAAGGACTTCAAGACACAAACATGCTAACCACCCTTACAAATTCGTTAGTGGGACTGTGAAAAGTCTGGTTTAGATCTCAATCTTACTGTATTATTATGACTCAACCTTCCCCTCATCCACTTTTACCACAAGACCAAGTCCAATTTCACCGAGAGAAGACGATTATCGCAAGGGCTTTAAACGTACTAATAACAATTGCGAACTCAAATTGAAAATGCCACATCGTCTTGTAACACTGAGCCCATTCACGAAAACATTAACAGTTCTAACGTGTAGGAGAAGATACAAGTACGGCGACAAAGTGTGTTTTTTTCACACGAATCCAATCAAGAGCGTGAGCATTGTAAAGAAAACGCTATTTCCGCTCAACATGAGAGGAGCTTAGGCAGTCCCACATTATTATCACAGCTTCGGTATTCTTTTTTAAAGGAAAAAAAAATACACTCGTCTTTCTCTTTTCGTTTTCGTACCTCCGTTTGACTTGTGGAGCTTAGCACACATTAATAGCGTCAAAGGAATCAACTTCCAAATGTCATTTACATTGTCCCGAGTCATGAGCGAGTGAGTGAGTGAGTGTTACCAAGTTTTATCATGTATACCTTCGTAATGGTAAGCATTAACAGTCTGTACCCTTCAGATATTCAATATTGATTGTACAAAATTATATATATATATTATACATATTAGTTGTAAGAGTTAATGCTCTTTATAACATGCCACGTAAATTCCAGTAAAAAAAACTTTTGTTTAGGAAAACCTTTAGTTTTATTTGGCATAGGATAAGCGGCTTCCTTAGCGTCAAGAAACCCTAGGTCTTTCCGCCAAAACCGATGCTTCAACTCCAGAGAAGCTCATTTTACATTCGACCCCATTCTCATATATCTCATATCATTAACTCGATGGAAATCGAAAACCCAAAGAGCGCTTGATCGACCCGCATCATTTGCAATGCGATAGATGGCAAGATTCACGGCCGCCAAAGGCTTCTTCTATATGTATTACCAAACACAAAGAACCGAGAATCAACTTCATTCGACAGTTCAACGTCTGCAATGACGCCTTGGTGACTCATCATCGCGGTAAGAATATTTGTTGAACCAAATGATAATTGCCTTAGTGTATATAGTAGTTAAGTGTTGTTCTTGTGATAGAGTGCTGACGACTAACTCTAGAATTCGAAGCCTGCCAGTAATAAGCAAGAATTTTCTAGTTTTCTAAATACGAATTCTTATCAAGTCATTCGCGCTCCTGCCGCGTCATTGAGAAAACAATTTATTCCAAAGTATCTTCATTTGGGATGTTCATATCGGTTTCACTACCGTTCGAATGTCGTGAAAACAAGCCAAGAAATGAGCAACTATATCTTTACTTTCCAAACAATGCCTTCTTGAAGAATGACTTACTGATATTGAATGTAAAGTCAATGTACATATAATAACAAAGAAAGTGTGTAGCACTCCTGAAGCAGTCTCGGGTCATATTCGATTTCGTGATTCGGGATGGGCGGGTTTTGAGAAGCAATGGTTTATCGGTGGTTCGAATCATAGGTGATGACAGATTTTGGCACTTTTGAGCAGACGCACCTAGTAGGGGCTCCAAGAAGGCCGGATTGATGCATGCTTTTTAAGGGGACACCATTTTGCAGCGAGTATTTATCTAAGACGTTTTCGCACAAAAGTGCTGTAATTCACATGTATCGAGCTCTTTTGTCTAATGGACATGTCTTTCTAAATAAACCAATTAAGATACAAAAGGTTCTTTATGCCAAGTGAATAGCATTTATCAGCATAGCACATGTCAAATAACACATGTTAACAGCAGAAACTACAGCCAATGCCCATGCACGCGAATTAAAAATAACCAGCGCAATTAAAGGCTTGAATGGACACTATTCTGCTTACACAGTTGGTCTTAGACTTTCTCTATGGGCTTAGCAGAAAGTTCGATAAATATCAGGCTAAATGTTATTTCAACGCGAAAGAGTACACAAACGACTGAAAAACGAAAATACAACTCAATGCCCCACGACAATGAACTTATGTTGTGTGTGATTACCCCTTGATACGATTTACACTAGTTATATCGCAAAACCAACCTCCAAAGTCAAGCTGTTAACGTCTTTATTTCCTTGTGCAAATGTGATTGATTACAAGGTAGAAAGGCTAGGTGAATTAAGACTTTTAACCAGTCATATTTTGTGTATCTTATGTGTGATAATAGCGGAAATTCAAGCGAGCCACATGATCAATTTTGTAATCTGAGTATCCCTTCATTATATGAAGCACAAACAAATGTCATAAGGAGATAAGGAACAAGCGCACTTCGATGGACGTTTAAGGCTTTTTATTTTAATGACAAGAATAACAGGATAGGTCGCTTCCTACTCTGGCTAGCTCTTCCTTTCATCTCACTGTGTCGATAAGGACTTGCTTCAATTCTGGACTCCTCTCGAGTCGTTTATTATCCAAACCTTTGTTAAGCATACAGATTGCTTTTCTTTTGTTGCGTTTAGCGCGTGCGCATTAAAAGTCTGGGAACACTGCAAAAGAAGAAATTGATTTCTTCACTGGAAAATACGAGAAAAACATTAAAGCATGGCAAAGTCAGGGGTACTGGTTTACGTTCTTGTTTCTTGAGTTCAAACGACCAAAACCAAATAAGCTTATGTCAATCTCATTGGCAAATAAATAAATACTCGCAAGAAAATCGGCTTGACACGGCCAAGGCCAACTATTTCCATCAAACGTCTATTATTATTATTTATAATATTTACATTTCGTCTTCAATGATGAAATTCCTTCGAATAATGTGAAATTGATTCTGCATGCCTTGCGGACACAACTTGGATTAAGAGCGAAACAAGTTGGCTAAAAATAAACTTAAGTCGCTTTACTTGTATTTTTAACTTCTTACTCTCCTATGAATAGAGGTGTTATTTTTGATATCTCTTGAGATTCTCAATCAAATCTCAAAGTTATTTGAAAAGCGACTTCTTTCTATTTTCTTTCACTCGACTGTCCTGAGCGTGGTCCGCCAATGACTAAGAAACCCGTGGCTATTTTTGAAGAAAATTGAAATAATGAGCGTTAACCGCAATCACGATTTGCTGATCTACCAAACTCGGGACAACTTAAAACACGATTCTCTCCTTAAAAAAAGATATGTATGCATATATTCTTTAAATTCATACAACACGTAATCGCCCCAATCTAACACATTAGAAACAGACCGACTGGCTTGAAATGAACGCTGGCTAATTTTGGACCAAAACAGTTTCGCATTTGAAGAAAACAAACAAACTTCTAAGCTAAAATATCCGTTTATTTATACTTTTTAAGCCAAAATAGATCTTGTTTAGTCTTTGAATGTCTTTTTTATCAGAATTATTATCTCCTAAGCCGTGAAACGACGACACTTACGTGAAGGGGCCCTCTAGAATTGATGGATTCCATGGTAACGAGCGCGGGAGATAAAATTACTTGAAGTTAATAGATTGTAATTAGAGGGTAACAGAACACAACTCTTCGAGTTATAGTAGGTTTAGCTAAATGAGATTTTGAAAGCCTTTAAATCAAGAACTCATTTTCCAGAGTGTCAAAGACTGACTTCATGTCTAAGTTTTTATTTGTTCTCGTTGAAAATAATCGAGAAATAAAAAATAAATACATAAGTTGCGAGAAATTTAGTCAGATTAAACTCTTGTTATATATCGTTTGGGAGAAAAATTCGGTTTTGCCAGCATTTAATAGTTATATATAAATATACGCTGACTAATAGTATCAGTGAAGAATGAAAAAAATTCGTGATACCTAGTGTAACTTAATGCAAGTTTACAATCGTCCAACATGTCTGCCTCCAATAAGAGACGCGGTGACAAGCACCGCACAGTCTCTGGAAACGCTCCAAGAACTTATGAATACAGACAGTTCGTCATGGCTGTCACGGCTCTTAAGACACGAAATAAAAAAATAAATTTTACAGCAGGGAGAAGATAGGCTTGAATTTCCGATTATTTCGTCAGTTTACATGATGTACAACAACGTGCGAATTGAATAATTTTTATTTAAATTAACAACCAAGCCAGGTCTATCTTCTCAGGTAATTTAAAGTTTCTTCCCAAGCGGCCATGGCGGACGCCTGACAATGAATAAGCGATTTCCATACAAAAACAGCTTCTTTGTGGGCTCGACATTTTTTGGAATACATTGCCATTCTGAGAGCTTTGATTCAATTGTTTCTTTGTTAAGTACAACATGTGATTAACCAGGCATTTTTTACCATTTACTTTGTTTTCAATTTGATTACTACTTTCGGACAGCGTTTAAATCAAACGCGAAACGTAAATTAAATCTTGCTATGATGGGGAAGTCATTATCAGAGCCAATCAAAGACTTTTAGAAGATGGCTCCCGAGATTTCTAACCATTATTTGAAAAACTAACTGACGAACAACAAATGGTTTAAGGCTGAAAAATCACCCGAGAGTTGAGAAAACAGCAAAAAAAGCGTCTTTGTTTATTAAGTTTATGACCGAGTTAGATTTGACCTCGCTAGCCATCAGGCTCTACGTATGGCTCAGCTGGAAAAAATTAAACTGAAAACGGAGATTTCCTTTGTTTCCTGATACCAGACTTTGAGATTCTTTCTAAGTCTTATTTTTTGATATTCAAGGATTAGCTAGTGGAATTGTTATTATCTTTGAGAATCACATTCACTGTATAGAAAAATAAACGGTAGCTTGTAGCACTAAACAAAGATTTTAGCTCATGGAAAACGAACTAGTTCCGTAATAGAGCCAGAGGAATCTTTCTCTTTACTCAGAACCATGGTAAAAACCAGGAAAACATTTTTATAAAGTTACATTTTTTCTCTTCTACTTTCATTTATTTTATTTTATTTTTTATTTCTTTTGATTTGCCTGAATTGGATTTGTTCATATCTTCTCTTGGTCCTAATGATTTTTTCGTGTTCCATTTTACGTTCCGGCTGCATATTTTCGCTAGTTAGAGATCGAGTTCACGTTCAATGAGGCAAGCGTTCGTTTCTTTCAGTTCTTGGTACATGTAAGTAGGTCTTTTAGGTTTTTGGTCAGATCAAGCTGCGCTGGTCATGAATTTGATATCTAGCCACCAAACCGAAACCTTACAACAACTCATTTTTAAAAACCTGTCAAAGTTTTAACAACTTGATATGATTCTAGTGTTTCATTTGGTAAAACTATATGCTTTTCTTACAATTTGATACAATGAAAATACCACACACCCGATTGATGGCCACAATATATCAGCTATCCGCATCCAGGTCCAATTAGGCCTTCATCTTTTATCTGGGAGCAGCAAAATGATTTTGAACTTCAATTTATTAGTTTCCTGTACCCAAAGGTAATTTGGTCATCGATTTTATCTTTGGAATCAGTTACATTAGGGAAATATAATTAAAAAAGTGATTTAGATTGTGAAATCGTGTAGGTTTTCATTTTATTTCATTTTAAGAGCTCTTATTCAATCGTTCTTAAGCCTTTGATGAATCGAATCGTGGAAGAAACCAGGATGTGTTGATCAAACACACAAACTCACACAAAGGCTTAATTTCAACATAGAATGGCGTCGTACATGCAAAAAATAAGTTTATCTTAAGAAAGGATGCGGAAATAGACCGATCCAAAATTCCCCACGAAATACATTCTTCGTGTGGAATCACTTGATATTAAATTAAAAGTTGAAGATATTGAGAAGTGAGCGTTAAGAGGGTGAAGGTCATTTCCTAAATTACGCTGCATCACATTGCGCTAAGGAAAATGATATCTTTTTTACCTAAAACACGTCTGGATGCGTCCCTCTCACGCCTAAAACCAAATTGAATAGAATTTCAAACATGGAAGTGATATTCTGAGTATCTTATGAGTGGACTCGCGTGTTCTCAGCTCAACTGTATCTTTGTTGAGTTGTGTTTTGGGACTTAATTGATTCTCTCAGCACCGAATCAAAACACATACTTAGAAGTATCACACCAAACCCATCAGACAACTGATCATATCTGCGTATCATGTGTTGTTTTTCCCGCCAAAAATGAGCGAAAACAGGAATGAAATGTAATGGACGACGAGACGATGGTGATGCTTCGATGCTTCAACACATCTGTAGCAGCAAAATGTGCCAGCCATCTGGTCCATCACCAGGACTAGACGTACTCAATGCGTATCAAAACACCAGATGCAGCTTGCTTTGTCATTTTCTGCAAAGTTCAAATGTTTTAGCGTGCATCTGGCTCCCGAGGAAAAGTCGCTAAGCAAACTTTTCGGAATTAATTTCAATTTCGTATCATGATGGTTATTTAGAATAGATTGTGCAATTTGAATGCAAAAGCGAACATTTGAAGAAAAGTCTTTGACAATGTACATCTCTTGAGACTGTGGTTTTGAGAACACGAGTCGATGTGTTTGGACTCGCATAGTGATCAGCTGGTATTGCAAAGTGGCAATGTGCTTCCAATGAACTACTTGCCTGCAACTGTTCCCCTCTTTTCGACTTAGCTTTTGTTTATGAATTCCTTTAACAAAGCAAAAATAAAACTCGGTTCATGGCTGTTTCTGATGTTGCCGTCTATTTCTTTTATTCTGTTATTGCGCATTCTTTTTCTTTTCTTTCTTTCTTTCTTTCTTTCTTCCTTCCTTCCTTTTTTTTTTTTTTTCCTTCCCTTTGTTTGGGTGATTTTCGTGCATGTCGCTTGCAGTTTATATGCACTTTTGAGTTTTTGAATAGTTTTGGTTTACGATAATCACGTTCTTCATGCCTTTATTTCACCTTTCTACTCACAACGATTAAGGTAAAAATTATCATCGTCTGCTTTGATGGTTTTTCTTTTTTTCAATCAGAAAAAAACACTATTGAGTTGAAAATGAAATTGAGCGATGTACTCACAAGCTCGTGTTAATAGGCATAAGGCCAAACTGACCACTCACATTCCGAAAATAGTCATTCCAAAGTAATGACAACAATGAGTCGATGGGATTTATGTAAAACGTGGTCTTGATGGGTTTACGCTGCCAGCCAAGGTGAACGGTACACAATCATTCATCATTCTTACTTAACACTGTTTACTCGATCAATCTTGTACACAAAGCTAAGGGATTGTGAAAACTAATTAAAGAAAACAATCCCTTCCTGTTTCAAAAGGAGAATACTCGAGATTCTTTGTCAAGCCTGACAAAAATACCTCCCATTTATGTTTGTATGTCTCGAGAAGAATTTACCTGAATTTCAGTGAAACAACAAAAAATAAGTGAAAACAAAACTAAGATAAGCGAGAAAGTTTGTGAACACACTCTGGTTTCCTAGTTCCTACACGCTCCTCACTTTAGCTTAATCAGAAACGCTTACATTGTTTTATTTTTATTCAATAGAGGTAAAATGACTGAAAGAGTTTGAACTTGATCCACATAATCTCCAAGAGACATTTGAGAGGTAAATCCCACATTGTGTAGCTTAGTACATCGACAAATAAAGTTGTCCCGTACAAGCCCACGACGACTTAGTGCTGTTTAGAAGAACGTTTAGCGAATACTTTAGCTCTTAATGCTGGACATTTCGCTTAATGATGGATGTATGAAAGACAGAATATCATTATAAGGTAGCTAATGGCTTCCTTTAGACGACATGCAACGCATAGCTTGTATATTTTGACTTTTAGCTCATCCCTGCTCAAGGTACTCCATTCAGGCTTGATGGGCACTGCAAACGCTGACGCATTGTCGAATAGCACGCGCCTCTGTTCGAGTCTAAAGAGAATGATAATAGCTTGGCTTTTTACTCGTTGATATCATAAATGCCCGACCACAGCCTAATGCAATCCCATAGAGAGCAGATAATGTTGAATTATTTCTCTTGATTGCTATTATCATCGGCGCGTCTAAACATAGGCATGTTTGTTCTATAAATATATTTGGTATTCCTTGTTAAATGCTAAAAACAGAGACACGAAACGAAAGTTCAGACAAAGTTAAGTCTAGTATTGAGGCGATGGAAAGGTTTTTGTTGATTTTATCTTGAAGCTAAGACTCTGAGTACAACATCTACACGAACACCCAGCATGCAGAATAAGGTTTTGTTACTGGCGATTTTTGAATCTTTAAGACAAACTAAAAAGGATGTTTTGCTAATGACGCGAGTAAAAAAGTACAATTCATAGCAAATAATCTTAAAGTATTTCGAAAGAAAAGAAAAAAATCGATTTTATTGTCCTCAGAGATATCTATTGTGCGCATGCTCACTGAATGAACTCTAGTACGCGCGCATGCTATTATATTGGGTTTCTTGACAGAGTTACATATCTTTTTACCTTATAGTACCTTATAGTAATAAAACCCTAAAGAACTACTTAGATGTACTTCAGTATCAGAAAATCTCGAACACGCCTATTAAAACTGTTAGGAGAGAGGTTTACGGAAGTATTTGAACTGGGCGAAATTTGAACTTCAGCAAGAATTTCAACACGTAAGAAGAAAGATCAAAGGATTCAGTTTTGTCTATTATTTTTTGAATAACTTAACAACTCGTGTCGCTTGGGTTCATAATTCACTTATTTTTCTTTAAGCTCAACTGTTTTAGACTTTTCTCCAACACTCTAAATTCCTGGCTCTTGGCTTTGCCGTCCTTTTGTTGAGATGCACTTCCTTGTATCATCAGTCGATACCACAGAACGATTCACTCGGCGTGGGCAAACCGCAAAGCTCAATCTCTCACCCCCCAAAAAATAATAGATTATTGGATTCGTTTTGTTATTTTAATGTCGAAATCATTAAGCCACCGGAAAGGTTCAATCTGTATGCCGAGCGGTCTTTCAGGGGTCGTTGAAGAACGGATCTTGTAGCTAGGTTCGGTGTAATGTCCTTATTCGTCAGTCCGTGCGGTGTATTGTATTACCAATAAAGCCAACGATATAAAACCCAATGAAATAGTGGGATAAGAGATTTCTAAAGTATTTCAAATGAGAGTGGGCCATTAGAATCCCGCTTTAAATCCCCACATGACTTTATTTGGAAATGCTTTATGGGGGCTTTGTATTCTTCAAATTGAGCTTCAGTTTCCAATTGAAATAACTGAAAATTTTATCAAAATGTATATTCATTTGACACAGATATTCAAATTTAACCAGTTTAAGGATGACTCACGCAAATCAAAAATATGATGAATTTTTCTTACTAAAAAAATATTATTCCAGGGAGTCAAAAAAGCTCAAATATTCAGAAACACCTTTAAGGTATTTTAATTAACCTTTATAAATATCATATATTCTTTTTTTAAAAAGATGTTTAAACAATTTTAAAGCTGTTTTTGGGAGTATTTTGGCACTTAGAATTCTTCAGTCATGTCTTGAGGCGATTTTATTCAGTAATTTCTTGTAGCCGTCCAACAATCATTCTCTTCATGACCATTACCGCTCTGAAACATTTGTTATAATTCATTAATTCATACAGACAATACCCTTGTTTAATTCTAAGTACATTTATTTAGATCCAACCAGTGTCATTTGTGTTTGTAAATTCGTCCTGAACGGCGAGTAAAGAATTCATACAAACGCGATTTTTCCCAGAGATCGGAACTGCTGAAAAAATAACACATGAGTTTTGAAAGTTCGAGATAAAATTGCGCTTAGAACATTTAATGAATGTTACTGGATAAAAAAACATCGATTGAATGGAAAGAAAACCTCGTGCTGTCAGGAAACATTGCTCTTAGAGGCACATCAGTCACTAATGGACTGATGGGAAAAGAAAAATGCTTTCGACGTTTTGTAAATAGCCAGCAATTAAGAATACTAAAAAAATAACACTGTTATGATCTAAGGAAAGAGTCTTGTATTGTGTTATTAGAATAGTATCGGTAGTTCTTATGTTACCTGATACCTATATGGAGTTTACAAAGAGTTAAACGACACCAGTGAATTATTTTTATGCCTTTCAGGGTCCGTGGAATCGACGAATTTTGCCGCGTAAAGTGTTTTATGCCTGTAGCACTTCTTGTAAAAAAAATGCCTAAAACTTCTTGAAATACTACGGGAATTGAGTCAGTAGTTTTGCTTGTATGCTGCTAGATATTTTGCTCTTTATTCTGTATGCAGCTGCTAATTTATGATATTATGCCGACGTGGTTCGTACTATTTCAGACAACTAATTCACCAGAGCCATCCACACTGGAATCATGTACCGATGTTCTCCCTTCTTTTCCAGTTGATATTTTTGCTCTTATATTATTTTTACTTTTATGATATTTTAACAGATTCGTCCTTGTTTCTGCCAGAAATCTAGTAATCTGCCTCAAGATTTACTTTATTATCGAATTTCTGCCGCCAGTGTTTCGCCACTAAGCCGCCGCCAGCCTAAATCCCTACTAGGCGAATCACTAGCTGATATCCGTTTAAATGTACAAGAAAAGAACAGGATTACAGTACTTTAAATACACCTATTACTCCAAAAGTTTCAAAGGCAATATAATTATTTAACAACCATCTGACGGCTCTCAGAAAGAGATTGCTCAGTGTATCAAATTCTTGGTCTGCTGAAAGCCGGAAAGTAGGTGTGTCGAACAGGCTAGGCGTACAAAAGAAACTTCAGTCATGCACCTTTGTTTGTGTCGATTCAACGGATGTACAAATAAACATTTATTAGTGAACAGCCATACCTTACTCTATTTTAAGTGTTTAACTTTAATTTGAATGCGAAATTTGTTATGCATTTGTAAAAATTATGAGAGTGAAAGAAATATGAGGAAACAGTACTGTAGACGTGGGGTCTTGAGTTGATCTGATATTTAGAGTTTATTCAAGTTAAAAACTACCGGCCTTGAAACGTCTGCCAGTTTAAAACTTAATTTAAAGTCTTTGTGTCTGTAGTAGTCTGCTGGTCTAGATAATGAAATATCTGAATTACACTTCTAAAAAGTCACGTGTGACTCGAGATTAACCAAAACTAGACAGACATTATTAGTCTACTGTCAATATGTTCCCACATCTATACCGTACACCGCTAACAAGATTAAATAACTACAGTGATTTTCTCAATCCAAGCTGGGTATGGAAAGCAACGCTGAAATGATAAAGGAGAAAATGATTTAGAGCACTTATGATATCGCCACTGAGTCTCTTTCTTGTCCGGATGACTCTCTTATTGTTTTCGTGAAATTTTTAATATGAGTAGGGTACTTATTAATAACTTTTTAATCTAATTTTCGGATTAACGGTCATACCTAAGCAGTTCAGCTTGTTTGGGCTTCCTGTGTGGGAGCTTAAGTGTGGTTCTGGGCGACAGTCATGTAATAAAAAGAAACGATTTTTTGTTTCTTTTTTAATTCTTTTCTTTTCTTTTCTTTTTCTTTTCTTTTCTTTTTCTTTTCTTTTCTTTTTCTTTTCTTTTCTTTTTCTTTTCTTTTCTTTTTCTTTTCTTTTCTTTTTCTTTTATATATATATATATATATATATATGTTTCTTTCTTTCATTCTTTTCTTTCTTTCGTAACTTGCCCCAAACAAAAGATGGTTTAACATTACTTGCTATATTATAAATATTAATAATATTAATGGATAATGATTATAATAATAAATATAATTTTTATTGAAATACTCAACTCTTCAACTTGGAATCGAACGTGAAAGTAATGGTCGCCATTTTTTATGACCAAAGAAAGTCGAAGTTAATGCTTTAAGCACTAAAAATAGCAACGATAATCTAAATTTAGCATAATAAAGATATTTTAAGACCATACATATGTATATACGTTTTCCACAATAGCTTAATCAAAACATAGTCGTTTTATTTGTGGAAGTATAATATGCGTTTGCAGTATGGAAAAAATGACGCTATAGTTTACAGCAGCTAAAAAGAAGAAAAGAAAAGAAAAGAAAAGGGAAGGAAAAAATGATCGGTTCAAATAAAGAAATTAAATTTAAGTAGACTATATGGCAAGAAACGCATTTATTTCATAATTACATCTAAAAGACTAAAAATCTTAATTATCTTGCCATACACTTGAAGTATTTCTTATAATTCTCGAAGCCAGTCAGTTATGAAATATAAAATATAGAGAGTGGTTCATTGCTATTTTTACTTGGATAGATGATGATACGATATATTTTGAGAATCCCACTTCAAAGTCTTTCTTTGTCAAGATAATGATTTTTCTTTATATCGAATTAGACTCTTCTGCAAAACCAGTAACACCAGTACTTCGCACGACAAGCCGAAAAACAACGAACATCAGTCCAGCAGCTAAGCTAATATGTTGTACCTCGATAGCAATTTTTGACGTTTCTACGGTAGCTTGTAAACGAAACTCCGGCATGTGTCAAGATTGGTTGAAAAGCATGCTTAAACCATGCTTACACAGCATGAAAGATCTATCACCCGCCCAAAGGGTTTATCACTTCACCTGTCAGCAGATGAGAATAGCCCTTTTGTTCCAACCAGCTCACTATAAATTAAAGTTTACCCTGCGATTATTCAGAATGTAATGACTGCTATCTGAGATCACCTAGATCAATATTTTGCGAAGGTGAATGATAAACAAAGAAGACGACGTTCATTCAAGGGCACTCATTGTCTGTACAACCGATTCATCTTTTTTTGTTTGAAGTTATTGATTAGCGCTGTTTGGTTTCCTCTTCTTCATGGTTTCCCGGACAGTTTGACGAGACTGGCAGAACTAAATCAAATAACAGTTCAGTCACTCAATTTAATTTGAAAAACGGGCTTTTTTATAAGCAGGTTCTTTCATTGTTAGTTAGAAATCAATTTTTGGAAAGGCAGTTTCGAAGGGAATAACCGGTTGTCGGTTAAATTCTAGTATTAAAGTTTCGTTTGTCATTAAAATGCTACTTTTTTTGTTCATTGGTCATTTTATCGATCAAATTTTCCTTTAACTAGGTTATTCGCTCATCCAAGAAAATTAACGGCCCACGGAAATCAGGAACACGAGTTTTGGAACGAAAATTGCATACAGTTTAATCACTCGAAAGCTTCCTCGAAAATTTCCCCATAACAATTCACGAAAATCATTATTATATTCTTCTCTTAATAAATGAGAGAATTTGTTATGCATACGCCAGAATATCTTTAAATTTGTCCTGTTTCGTCGTTCAAATGCGCACACAACGGCATGAGAAAAGGGACCACTAATCCCATGTGATTCCTGTATCATCCAGTAATCCAAAATTAATTAATTTTGAATAAGGATAAAATGGTCTTAAAAAAAGAAAATCCAACGCTCACAATTTATTATCATGGCAGATAGTGTAAAAAGCTGCTGGATACTCAAAAAAGTTAAGACTACAGGGTGGGTACGAAATTCACATTACAAACCGAACAAAAGAAAAAGGTCTTGGGGAATGAGACCACCATACTTGTTCGACACGATGGACCAACTGACACTATCACACTAGTTTGACATGTGATGGACCAGCTGACACTATCACACTAGTTTGACATATGATGGACAAACTGACATGGAAATTGCGACCTTTTTTTTTCAGTCATTTGCGAGCAGTTTCAATGCCTCTGAAAAGAATATCGAATCATATTTTTTTACGGTGAACATGTGATTCTAACATTGAGACTTCAGCAAAGGAAGGACATGTTAGTCCAGAAGAAGTAGTAAATGTTGCAAAACCATCCGTAATTGATGAAGCCGGGGAAAAGATCCAAACAACAAGAAAAGGACAAAAGTAAAACTAACCGATTTTCAGCTCCCCCACTTTTCATTTCGTTCGTTCCCCCGCCCCCCGCCACTAGTACATATTCATTATTAAGTGAATGACCCTCCATGGCGCCACACCTCAGTTTTTACCACCAATACATCAGATATTCGTAATGTATATTTACATGTAAAACATGGCATAAGGTATTAATTAACACTTATTTACTGGGAAACAATGTTTTGTGGTCCCAAGCCGTCCCGAGCCCGCTGATGTTTCCCGAAGCGGAGCTGAGGGAAACACTCAGCGGTCGAAGGACCACAAAACATACTGCTTTCCCGAGGTTCCAGTAAATAAGTGCTTTATTATCATACCAAGTGTCAAAGAGAACAAAAAATAGAGAAAGAATGAATTTTGCAAACGCGCGCGCTAATGTGGTGGATTCTGGTTTCTGGTTTTGATTTTTTGTTTCTGTCACGTGACTTCCGGTTTTGTTATTCCCGGTCCACAACATATTATTTCCCTCCCAGACTTTACGTTCTTCACGTTCACGTGATACACTCTCGACCAATACAAATTGAGGAAAACTTTGACACTTGGTATATAATAACGTTATTTAACGACCTTCCATTGCATCACACTACAGTCTTTCCCACCAGTAGATATCACCCTGTTTATTGATATATATTTACATGTATAACACGGTATTAAGGTACAAATTGAGGAAAACTTTGACACTTGGTATATAATAACGTTAGTTAACGATCTTCCATTGCATCACACTACAGTCTTTTCCGCCAGTAGAGATCACCCTTGTATCATCACACGTGAAACGAACACAAGTTACGTGGGAACTGTGACCGACGCAGTTTTGACTGCCAGACTACAATGCAAAAAAAACTAATGTTAATAGTTTTTTTAAACAGTTTGAGTTTTCTTACTAACGATTCTTTTAAGTAACCAAATTCAAATATATTGTTACCTTGAGTTTTGACACAGGAAATCTGAAAAAATTTACTTGGCCAAAATCATCTCCGGTGACAAGAAATTCAGCCCCATTTGACCTACAGCAAGCATTAATGTCGGTGCCGTCTGCACCCTCAGGCCATATACCTGCGTGTAGTTAAACATATCAAGCATTGATGTTAGGCCTTTCAAAATAGCAGTACAAGAAGAGGAATGTTGAACTCGTGGGCGGCAAATGGCCAATAAGAGTGAGAATGTGTCTGAACCTGCCTGGAAAGTAAACTTTCAGCGAGGTGTCGTAGCCTGAAGAAAGATGAAGGAGTCAGACTTGTTGGACGTGATGTTATTTCTACATTCCAAAACACGAGACAAACATGTGCGTACATGAAAGTTGAGGATTAAAAGTTCAAAAGTAATTGCTACAAAAAATGAACCACAGTGATCAATACCGCAACCTCACCAGACCGAAAACAAGTTCCTAGAGCTTCCTTGACTAAGAAATCATCTTCACTTTTGCTTACCACAAGCAGGAAATCCTAGTACGCATGTCCATGTTTCCCAGTGGATGTCTCGCATGGCGTATGCTGAGACTACTTGCTTACACCTCTGGGCGGTCCCTATACATTAATGTCAGGTATTTATTGGTGTTATTCATTGGTACCTAGACGTTAATCTACTTTATCACATAAAATGATTAATTTTCCCTTACTTTTTTTACCATAGATCGTAAATTTCCGGACCAATATCGTGCATAATATCGTGTCACTCAACATTGAGGCGTTGTAAAATTACAGAGCCTGTTACCCACATCACCAGCGCGGGTACGTAAAGAATGATGTTAAAAGAAAAAGAAAAAGAAAAAGAAAAAGAAAAAGAAAAAGAAAAAGAAAAAGAAAAAGAAAGAAAGACAGATAGATAGGTCTCCCCTCATCGTGAGGGAACAACAGGAACTGACAGCAATAGCAATACGTGTCAGCTTTACATGATATTTTTTGGAGGACTTTTCCGGACTGCTATACGGCGCATATTGCTGCCAAGCAGTTTACAATCATGAGTAATGTAACTAATGTATGCCTCCGAGACCAGACTGTTGAACCGGGAGACAATCCCCTTCTGTTATACGAATAGTTCAGGTTCTTTAATGTCCCCCAGATACAGGTTAAGGAAGGGATGGGAGACAGGTGCTACGGTTTAAAGTCCTTATCCGAGAAGACCTGAAGGTCTAACCATTTACAGATGTAATTACAAAGGCAGCACCTTCTCCTCAGTTATTTTTAAGACCCTTAGTGTTATATGGTCCGGCCGGGGCTTGAACCCACGACCTTCTGCACAACAGACCGATGCTCAACCAAATAAGCTAACCGGGTGGCGGTCTTTGTTGAGGATGGCTAATTCTCGACAGTGGACAGTATAAATCAAAGCTCACAAAATATTTGATAAAAATATTATGGGAATTTGAGTGCTGTTTTCAATTAAAAGAAAGTCAAAGTTATTTTTCCCCGTTACTGAGATTTTCATACAAAATGTAAACGAACAAACTGTTTAGTGAATTTCTATTTGCATTCCCACCATACACTGTCCTAGAGAATCCATTTTACGAATACTGCCTATTGATCCAACATATCGTCTGTCTTTTAACCAATCGATGCGTCGTTATCCGTGCTACGCATGCGCCTCCCATAATCGTGGAGAAATTATACTCACAGTATAGAATCTCGTAATCACCAGAGTTACTCTGTAGATATTGACTGTCTTTTGACCAATCAAGGTGCGTCACGAAGCTCGAATGACCCTGAAGATAAAACCGACCGTGACTTCAAGATCTCTCTTTAGAATGTAAATCAAACACGAGGGGAATGATTAAACTTTCCCGAATTCGCTTGAATGACAACTAAACAATATATCAGTTTGTAGCGACAGTAAACTTAATTGTTTTATAAACTTTTACGCGTGAAAAGCGTAGAGCATTCCTCGATTTCAATATATCAGTTTCAGTTCGAGGTTGAAGTTGAGAAAATGAAGTAAGGGGGCTTTCGTTTATATGAGGTTAATGGGGGTAAGAATTGATTTGTGCTCATTCAATTGAATTTGGTGAAAGTCTTTTTTGCGCGATGTGTGGTGCGTGCATTTCGTCCCAACTCGGAAACCTTGATTGATTGATTGATTGACTGATTGACTGACTGATTGATTGATTGATTACTGATGTAGTGCACATAACATGTTAGCTTAAAGATGAGATTATTTGAACCCTTACCGATAGTTTTCCATATCTTTTATAGGTACGTCCATCTTCACTCACGGTGTACAAGTAGATGAAGTTATCGTGCGAACCAATAGCGATGTATTTACCATCTATAAAATGTTTTAACGGTGGAATAAAATTATAAAAGCTAATAATGTTGCAAAATAATGTCCAGTATCCAGTATAGTACAGGGCTCTATGGCGTTCAGATGTTGTTGATGGGCTATACCCCACGAGGGGTGTACAGGCTTAGGAGGATGATCCAATGTCTGTCTATTTATGATCATAAAATATTCGAGATATAACGCACGCACTGATTGGCTAACCCTTTTATACCAGAAGACAAAGACCCGCTTGCGCTAAATCAGCGAAAACTATTTTATAAAAGCAATATAAAACGATCGCTTATGTCTCGGCTGTTCTGTGATATAAACGCTCTGGGAGATGTAGAGCACTCGGCTTAACGTAACCTCGTGTCCCTAAGCTTGCTTTTCTCGTGCTCTACATCTCCTGGCAGCGTGTTTATATCACAGAACAGAGACATGCGCGCACGTTTTATATGGCTTAAATAAAGAAAGATTTATTCATTTTCATGGGAAAGGGGGGGAAGAAAAAGAAAAGATGAATAAAAATAGTAATCAATGTATTTGGGTCGTCTCAGGTACCCAACGAAAGTGCAGTATTGTTCAGTAAAACTTAATAAAAACGATGTTGTCTCAAGACGCAGGTCTGGGCAAGTTCTTCTTCGTGTACGCACTGTGATCTTTTAGATACGCGTCCTCATCAGGAAGTTAAAAATTACATATAATATTTTGATCAGGAAACCAGGTTTTAGGACGACGGTGCGCTAGCACAACTACGTGCGCGTGTACTTGGAACTGCGTCCTCCTAACCTTAACCTGTTCCAATGCAACAGATAAATGAATGTTTTTTGTTTTACGAGGGTAACACTCATTAGCTTTCTTCAGCTAATGAACTTGTGACCCTCAATCCTTGTACTTCTGTGCCTTGAAAGTCGCTAACTTACCAGGTGAGTACTTGATGGCATCGAGTTGCTCAGGCCCATCATGGAACGCGCCCAAATGATCCCCATTTTTAGTGTCCAGGACCATCCACTTACCACTCTGTGTACCTATTGCAAGGACCAAGGCCTTAGGGTGGAAAGCCGCTGACTGAAGGGACTCCTAGACAATACAGAATAAGACTTTTGATAAGATGAGGGATAAATTATGTATAACTTTTCTGGCTTTGTTTTAGCTGTTTTTCTAAAAATGGACCCAGAAATACGTCTCAACTTCAAAACTCTAACTCGCTGGGAAAGATTGCTCAGTCTCCTGTGCCGGGCCCGTGGGTGGCCATATTGGTGGTATTTAACAAGAGACTTTACTCTCAGTCCTTTTGTCAGTACCACCAATATGGCTGTCATCTCTTTCTTCTTGTTAATAGATCAAAGCAAGCATTGAATATATTTTCAGGTTTTTTCCGGTATTTGCATCGTTCAGATACCTCTAACTGTTTTCTCCAAATTATGGTATGATTGTTACCATTCCACATCAAGATTTGTTTATCATAGCCACACGTGACAAACATACGTCTAGTAGGGTGAACAGCAAGACCCCATAGCTCATCCGTGTGACCCTGAAATCAAAGTACATCAACAACTTGTTAGGCTTTTGTATATCACATTATATCTATATATATAAAGAATGTTTTTATAAAAAAAAGTCTTAAAGCTGAAATGGAAGTGGTCATTTTTATAAAAGACAAATGTTTGAAAATACATTTAAAATCCTTTAATAGTTCCTCCTCAAAAGGGTGTTAGCCAATAAAGCCGTTAAAAATACCTTTAGTAAACATTATTTGTATTTTGTATATTACTATTATTGTACTGCAGGATGTTTTCCTGCATAAATTTACTTGTTTGGTAATGTGTTGGGTTGTTTGTCTGTGTGTTCGGTTGTTTGTTTGGCTATGTGTTCGGCTGCTCGCTTGCTTTCTGGCTAGTTTGTTGGTTTGCTGGTTTGCGTGCTTGCTTTTTTATGAGCCCTTTTTAGCGAGCTGGATTGATGGTTAGTTAATGAATCGCTTTGGTCAATCGGTTTTACTGTGTATCATTAACCTACCGTTATGTTAAATGACATGCCATCATCAAAAGTTCCTTGGAGTACAGAGTTCTTTGTAGTACCAACAGCCATTACGTAGCTACCATCTTCCTGGACAGGACCACACGCTATGGAACGCACTGGACCAGCACTTTCGTCTAGCTGCAGAAAAATTAAAAAGGCGATATTTCAAAACACATCCAAACTCATTTCTTTATTCTTTTAGAATATAGTGAAGAATTGAGACTGTAAGATTTTTTTTTTTTTTTTTTTAGCTTTCAAAATCATAAACACGGCGCGCAATTGGTTTGCCTTTAATTACTTCTAATAACAGTTTTACTGACCCCTTGCAGCAATTCCCAAAGCATTTCAAATCTGGAGGACAAGAGATGGAAATATTTTTTACATAACAAACGATTTTCAGCTCAAGAGAGTAAAATATATATTGTTTTGCCGTCCAAATCAAGGGAGCACGGCAGAATGCTGTTTTAGGCGATAATATTGAGATATTTCCGCCTTTTTTATTTTTGTTTCGTCTAGCTTTACGCGCCATTAATTGAAATATCGCAATAATATTGCCAAACATAGAATTCTGCCGTGCTTTCTTGTCCAAACTGAACTGCGTCGGGAATTCATTGCTGCAAGGTTGGTATATCAAAAGCATTTTTTAATTGAATCAGAATCCTTTTTATTTATTCATGCTTTATTGTTCAACTCACCTTTATTTTCCTGAGGGGTTGATATTGATTATTCCACAGAATCAGCAGTCTATCACGACCACCGCCTGACAGGAACTGACCATCTTCAAGAGCACACAGTGAGAATATTGGACCCTCGTGTGCACCAAGTACTACTTTACCAATGTGATTTGTACCTGAAACATCGAATTAGAGCATTATCAGTCTTTAAGTTAGTCGCAGGTACATCGTAGTGCATTGGAAAACTAATTGAGAATGATATAGGCCCCTTACAGCAATTCCCAAAGCAGTTCATTTTGGAGACAAAGCAACAGAATATTTTCAGTCTTCGATTCTCAAGAAAGTCAAAATCTATTGTTTTGTCCTCCAAATTGAGCTGCTTTGGGAATTACTGCAAGAGGTCTATTGTTCTATACCTTGTGGCCATTCAAAGATGTTTCCATTAGAATCACCGGACAACAGGTTCCCATCGCTTAAGAAACACATGCATAAAACGAAGCGAGGCTTGTCGAACTTCTGCAGGAAAGATAAGAATATAGAGGATTATCACTTCAGACAGATTCATGTCATAGAATCGCTCTCCGCCCTGATTAGAAAATAATAATTTATAGTCTTATTCAATTTGTAAAGCTCAAGTTAATATACAAATACTATAAGCTGATCTTTGCAGTGCTAATGTCTTTCCTTTCGATACATCAGCAGTATACATCTTAAGGACTGTGTGGTTGAACTTTCTCTCGGGATTTCCAGGCAAAAAAAGAAAAGCGCACAAAAATACAGGCGAATACAGCTTTGGTGTGTGATGCGCAAAAGAATTAAAACTTTGCGCAACGAGAATCTTGAAAAATTGAACAAATGAATAAACGTACCCCATAGACACCCATCTTCTTGGAAAGTCCTCCCGACTCCAACGCGGTCCAAAACGCTATGTGGGACTTACCACACGTCACGATGATTGACAGGTCACGTGGATGACAGGCGATCATCAGTACTGGATCACTAGAACCCTATGATACTATGGGGTCAGTCACTAGATAGTAGGTATCAGTAGAACCCCACGAGCATACTATCACGAAGCCTGCAATGTGATTGGCTAACGTAATCGCTAACTATTGAGTGATAGTTAGATACAAGCGAAAAAGCCGGCGTTTTGTGCTAAAAAAAATTTAAAATCAATCAATATTGGTATGAATTCGAAGGTAGTATGCTAGTGGGTTTCTACTAAAAACACTTAGACTACTCGGTCTTCTCGTTTTCTACGAGTCAAATAGTCGACTCGGCGCTACGCGCCTCGTTGACTATCTATTGACTCGTAGAAAACGAGAACGAGTAGTCTAATACGCCAAAACTATCAACCTTTCATTTGTTTCACTGTTGCCCCCAAACTTGTAGCAAAATAGACCTTTCCGGAATTAACTTGGATGATCACGAAACAATGGTTTTTAAATGCTGGAATGTGAAAGTTTACACAGTTTCAAATCTAAAGCTAAAAGTAATTTTTATACAGTTTTTAAATGAATTTATTATATTTCATTATATTTATTATAGTTTCATATTATTGTACATACGTTTTAGATATAGTTTTGACTTATTTTTTGTAAATTATTGCGGAAGAACCCTTTGGGAGCATTAATAAAGTTGTGTTAATGGTTCCAAGTCGAGACTGAACTTAATTCTTTTGTTTATCAAGGCCAACCTCGACTTGAAACCATTGTTTCGTGATCATCCAAGCGAATTCGGGAAAGGTCTATTGAGTTGAATTAGACTAAAGCTACTTATTTACGAGACATTGACGAAAATGTCAGTTTTTCTGCTGATCAAAATATCACCTCTCCTAAAGTACAAGGCGTTATATCTCAAAATCGTATTCACTGAATTTTGGTCTCATTTGATATTTTGTTCTTTGGCCCCAAAAAAGCGTGTTTACAAAATATTGAGCTTAAAAACGGAAAGATGTCCTTATAATGAAAGAAATAAAAAGTTTTTTCTGCTCTGACGAGCGTACCTAGTCTGACTCAATTCAATAAGTATGACCACTAAAATCAATAAGTAAACATCGAGAAATGCCTGTACATAATGTTTTTTTACCTTTGTTTCAGTGATCTTGCGTTTGTTTTCCCATTCCCAGTAAGAGATCACGTGTTCGTTAGCTTCGTCCACCACAATAAGATGGCGGCCATTGTCCTGTACGTCCATAACCGAAAACAATAACTTGATGAATGAATACAAGGTCTTTCACAAAATAGTGGTTGAGTGAGTCCAGTACTAGCCAAAGCCTTGATTTCATTACAGCAGTTTCTTCTTGGTGTTATTGTGTAAATTATATATTTTACTGTTTAATCAGCAACTCTTCTTTGCTTTATTGTTTAATCATCCTGAAGTCCACTGTATCAGATTAGTACATAACTCAGTACACGATGATACGTCCTGAAATCAAGGTTTGGCTAGTACTGGACTAACTCAACTATATCTTGGGAAAGGACTATTGCGTGTTTATGAAATATCGACACAGTTTTAAAACTAATCCAATCAAAATTCATGACAAACCTGAATAGAAAAGGCCAAGCAAGAGATCGCTCGTTCGAAGTCTCCTACTCCAAGAACTTGTAAAGTCTCTAGCGTAATCGAGTTCCATATCCTTACGTGAGGCTGGAATTAAAAAGTTGTTATGAATTGGTGTATAAAATTGCAAGTAAAGAGTTCTCATGGCCGCTAGCATGTAAGATGGCATTGACCGATTTTATATTAAGTGATTATGGGACGTATTAAGAGCTTCCTAAATTTTGAAGTCAGAGGTAATTAGTGGAAATAGGTCGCCCTTCGACCTATTTTGAAAATCCATTTTTACAAAGTTTGTGATATGACAATTTTGCTGGTAATGGATGATCCTTTTTTGAAGAGGGTTTGAAGATCTTGAAGGGTTTGAAGATCTTGATATGTAAATTATGTAGAAAGTAATCTCTTAAGGCTGGTTTTCACTTGTGTCGGAATTGGAATCGGAGTCGGAATCAGAGTCATAATTAATATAAGCAGCTTAAGACGAAGTGAAAACCAGAAAACGGAGTTGAAATCAGAGTCACAAGCGCGTCGGAATCGGAATCGGAAGGTTTCCATTTTCTTCTGATTCCGATTCCGACTCCGATCCTTACGATGAGTGAAAACCAGAATATCGGAATCGGAAGCAGAAGCAGAAGCAGAAGCAGACAACCAATCACAATGCTCTTCTCCAGGCCCTCTCTAATACAAAAAACATCTAATCGAGGCTTCTGCTTCCGATTCCGATTCCGCTTCTGACGATCGGTTTTTACTTTTATGGACTGCTTATGATTCCGACTCCGATTCCGACTCCGATTCCGACTCCGATTCCGACGCAAGTGAAAACCAGCCTTAATCTACAGAAGGCGCTGTTTGAAAAAAAAGAAAGAAAGAAAGAAAGAAAAGAAATGAACTGAATCCTACAAAGTCATTTGAACAACTGAGGATAATGCTCTGAACATGAAATATCATCTGTAATTTACTTTAGCCTGTTTTTGTATTTATAATTGAATATGGTCGTAGACGTTAGGGGCACTTTAAGATTTAATGCTACTGCTTCCACAAACTTGAACTTGAACAAGATAAATCCAAATCCAGTATAGCATTTTTAGGTTCTCTAATTTACACCTTGAGCATGTGCGCCAAGAGCAGTGACGGGAAATCTTGATGCGTGTATATAACACGGCACTTGTTACGTTGCCCTTTAAATTTAAATCTACTCACTCGACCTTCGTCTTTATCGTGTCCAGCAACCTGACCACTAGCGATGTAGAGTTTGTTGGGATGAAGAGCAATGCTACAAACGAATTAAGAGAAACAAAGACAATAAAACTTTAAGTCTTACTGAACCTCTGATCTTCTCCTGCTACTGAATATCGAGGTCTGCGTTTGGTAGGGTTAGTGGCGCATATCTCGACCCTACATTCTATCAAGGCTTCTTGGACTAACTACACATTTCCATTGTTAAGGCTTTGTGCGTGACGATCTTCATTAATGGTTTATTGTCTACCGTTAACACCTAAACATACTTCTCCTGCACAGCTTCATAATAAAGGTTAGGTATAAAACAAGAAGACGGTTGTGGTCTTTTTTTACTCAGTTGATGTAATATGTAGCGGGCTACATTAAGGAATATGGGTGAGATGTCGAATCGTCTGGTTTCTACACGGGAAAACCACTTGGCTAAGAACAAACACTTTACTTCTCTAGTT
>JAAAQI020186998.1:0-22293 GCA_011800005.2 Stichodactyla mertensii
CTAATGAGCAGTACACTACTGAGTCTGCGTATGTTGCTTGCGCTTATGCTTGCGTTGCTAGTGAGAACCAGGCTTTACAGATCTACACGTGTAACCCAGAGAGTCGCTCATCCGCAAATATTAATATTACAGTGCGAATCAAAAAAACCGTGGGCACCTAGAGATATTTCAGGAATGTTTATACTGTTTTTAGCCAATCAGAAATCGTTTTTTAATCACAACGATAACCACTACGTCTCTGATGGGTCGAGAAACATTCCCGAAATATTTCTACGTGCCAAGATGTTTTTCGATTCGCACTGTAATATAAATTACGCCTAGTCTAATTGGTTCGTCTGAAATATACTTTTTGATACCTACGTTTTAAAGGTAAACAATTTTTGTATGGCACGACATTCGTGGTTTCCTCTGATGAGATAAAACTTGGATGGAGCGAGAAGCTTCTGAGAGAAAAGATACGCGACAACCTACCGAAAAAAATGACGCCTTGTAAGATGAAAATGAAGCGTTCTTATTCCTGAAGCACGCCTGTCTTTCTCACCTCTACTCCACAGTCTCCTCGATCCACGTAGTCACCGAGGAATAGAAAGTTAGCTGGTGTCAGTATGGGACCCATTCTCCATAACAATTTCTCAAAACACACCAAATCATGGAAGTTACCGTGAATATCCCCTGAGCCAAAGAAGAAAACAATTGTCATTGAAGTAATTTTCTTTAAATTTATTTCGTTTTTCCTTAACGTTTTTACCCAAGCTAGACCAGAATGCGTTGCGTTACCTAGAACATACACAGGTGACTGGATCTTGATCAGCCTTGGTTCATTCATAAGGATTTGCTTAACGTTCTGACAGACAGACAGCAGACAGTTACCCAGGGCTAGCATCTCTACAGCACCCCAGCTGAAATCCTGCTTTCCTGCAACGTGTTGCGCCATGACGTTGGGTTTGATTGCTCGTTCAAAGTATCTCAGAGCAGCGAGCATTTGGTTGGCATCTGATTGCTGAACAAATAAATAAAAATGATCTATTTTAATGCCTGTTCTTGACTTAACGTCATGCTTAGCCTGCGTGGGTGGCTCCTCCTCCTCCCTTGGGTCAGCAATAGGCTCGCATTCCATACCTTATTGAACGTGTTGATAGATGGTAAGCGCTGAATCTTACACCTGTTGCTTTCCAGAAGAGCGCAGCCTGCCAAAGCTTCCCTGTCTCCCATATCCCATAATGTACTGACATCACTCAACATTCCGCTTCGCTTGACCTTGACTGAATGGGTAGCCAGTTCGTAAGTCTTTTCCATAGTTGAACTGGGAAAGAAGAATTGGTAAAGCAAAATTAGGTAAGAACTTGTACTGCAGGGTGATGTAGAGTTACGAGATTCACAATCTTTATTCTTTGTGTATTGATGCAAACCTGAGGTGCACAGTCCTGGCAACTCAACAGACCTCTTTACCTTTGTATGCAAATTGCCCATTTCAGACCACGTGACATTCTCTTGGGAATTGGTCTTTTGTGATGAACGTGCTAAAATATTAACATACGAAAGAATCAACTCCCAAGAATGACATTACGTGGTCTGAAATGGGTAAACAAACAACGAAGCTAAAGAGGTCTATCCATCAGAGTGCTCCATTTTTTTCTGTCACAAATACTCTTAGTTTAGCAAGGCAGCAAGGCAGAACAATACAAATCTGCAGTAGACAGTGTATTAGGAAATCAAGCTTCATGAATAGATAAATAATGTTGTAAAGCTTACTCTCTTGAAAAAGTGTTGCCCTCAGCACATTCCATGCTGATACTCTTACGCTTCTTGTTTGAAACTCTTGAAAAAGAAAAGAAAGAAACAGAGGTATATAAAGAAACATTTAGATGAAAAGAAAGAATGAAAGAAAAGAAAGAACAATGAATGTGAAAATAAGATAGAAAAGACACAATAAAAAGAAAAAAGGAACTTTGAACTTTGCTCCTGGCTTGTTATTTTTCATATTACAGTTACAGTTCCAAGCATACTTAACAAATCCAGTACTCACTCTATGTTAGTGAATGACTGTGTTTCTCCTGTCAAACCTTCTAACATGTCCTCCTGCGCAAGTTTAGTGATGGACACAGGAAGACGGAAAAGAAGAGATGTTCCACGGAACTTTAGGGAACCAACAGCTTCAAGGAAGTCAACAAGGGGAATAGCTTTTCTTCTTTCTTTACCAAATACTCTAATGAATGATTAATAATAATAATAATGATAATCATCACCACCACTGTCATGTTCATTATCCTCACCCTTGCATCATCATCAGTAGCATCATTATCACCATCAACATTTTTTCACAATAATCACCCTTGTCCTTCTTCACCATCATTGTCATCATCAGTATCATCCCACCATCATCATCATCACTATCATGCCATTTGATTCACTGATTGATTGTCAGATTGGCTTATGGATGATACATTAATTGTATACCTTGCATTACTGCTAGCAATTTCAACAACAGACTTCTTGTCCAATTCCTGTCCTTTCAAAGAATAAATATCTTGAACTAATTCTCTAAAAACATAAACAAATCATCAGTTAACTGATAAGAATAAAAATGATGATGATGATGATGATAACAACAGTGATGTTTGTTTTCATGACGATGAAATTGAATGTTACAATTAAAGTAATTACATGTACAGTAGTTGTAGCAGATACAACAAAGATAAAATATCCAAACAATAAACTTACATAAATTCAGGAAAGTTCAGTAATCCATTGTTACTTTTGTTGTAGAACCTGAAGATGTAGCGACATCTCAGTTCCCCTGAAAGACCCCCATGAGGGGTACTGGGTTCCATCGCTGCTAGCCCATAAAGAACATCATGATACAGTAGGAAACCTTTGTCATCACAATCAAAAGTACTAGAGAAAATGACATAAAAACCATAAATATTTAGTTACCCTGGTAATATTTGTCACTTTTTCTTGCTAGAATCTTATGTACTTTATAAAGTCAATCCTTTGAGTGGATAAAAGCTGAACTGTATCTAACAAATCCTAGAGAATTTTTACCGAAAATAGTCATCAACTTGGCTCTCTTCAATGTTTGCTTTCATGTCCTTTAGCAATTCACTGAACTGATTTTTATCAAGAGTCTTGCTTTCTTTACTTGTGTGTTTGAGTAAAAGCTTGTTGATAAAAAATTGCTCTGAAATGAAAAAGAAAGAATGTTCAGGAAAACATACACAAGATTAAGTGTCTCCTCACCCCCCCCCCCCAAAAGGGGGGTCTCTCCACTTTGCAAGCCTGCATCCACTGAGCTGTAGATGATGCATGCAGAAAAAAGCTAAGCACAAGAGAAGCAGAAAAGTTGCAACAGGAACCCAATTTGACTGTAGCTTCTTGAGTGCTTATAAAGTGCATTGATAACTCAATGGATACATGCTGAATGTTGACCATCTCTTTTATAAGCTAGATGGATCATTGATTACAAATGAAAAAAGGTCTTTTTTTATTCTTCAATGAGCACATCAGTGACAGAGTCGATAGACCAGACCATATGTATTTCATACCTAACTTTCCAAAATGAGCTGCCACAACAAGCTTTTCATATGATGACTTATCCAATACATTTTCTCTTGGTTTACTTGGTTCGTTTCTTGTTTTTATATCTTGTTCTTCTCTGTTTTCCTCATTTTTGTCATCTTCCTCCTCCTCATCTTCTTCACCATCTTCATCACTATCATCATCATCATCATCATCATCCTTCTCCTTAGTGTTCTGCAGCTTCATGAAGTTATGCAGTTCATTTCTATCCTGCTGACCAGTTCTATGTAGAGCAGTTTTCTTGATTTGAGAATTAAATTTTACATATTTTGATGATGTAGTTGACAAAGAAAATGTATCTTCAAGGAAGTCCAGAGGTATCAGTTGAAATTCTGTTTAGTAACAACATAAAAATTTAAGTGTTTGAATATTTGCTAGCTAAACATAACTTTGCAAATTAATCTGACCCCCCCTCCCCTACAAAAACATAGAAAGGATTTGAATTTCAAAGGGTAGGAATGGTTTGATTAGGGTAAACTTTTATAAATAATTTATATATAGAGCTCTCTGGGGTTATGTGAGGTATTGTGTCTAACATATTATTACCTACCTTCAGTATAAATTTGATAAGCCCATTCTGTGGCATCACAAGATATTTTCCTTTGATCTGTCTTCTGGTGATTAACTAGTTCCTTTATACTGAACCATTTCAAATAACAATTGTCTTTACTAAGAGTTTCCTTATTTATGCTTGATATACTTTTTGAATCTTCTTCATCACACTCAACTTCATCAGTCTTATTACAAATTTCTTCCTCAAAATCTTCTTTTTCTGTGTTGTTATGACTACATGTTACAAAGAATGTAAAGGTTAAAGTTCTTGGGTCACTGTGCCAACTGCTTCTTATTCCAAGAATGCCATGGTTTTCTATAAAAGCTGTCTGATAAAAAACAAAATTAACACAAAATGAAATTTCTGATTGCAACAATGATTCTGATGTAAGTGAAAACAAAGCTTTATTATGTCACATGAAGTTTGCCTATTGCTTGATAAGACGTGCACGCATGTATGTGCATCATTGGTTTCATAGGGATGCAACTGTTGCACCAGGTTTGGAGGTTGTGCAGTAGGCTTATGTTAATGGAACACAAAGTGGATTTGTATGAGCAGGAAGATACAGCAAATTCATTACCATGCTGTAGCTGTACCATACTTTACCATAACTGCAACTATATATTGTGATTGGATGATTCACATGAAACAATTGGAAACCATTTACTATATATGGTACCTTGTACATGCTGTAAGTCAGCACCACATATAGAGCAGATTTCATATGACTGTAAAAAAGCTCACTGCATGATTGACACAGTACGCATGCTATTGCTGCAACCATGATGATTCCTAGAATTTTACATGCCTTGCTGTGCCTTAACCATGTCATGACAGTGTTCATGCTTAAGGCTATTTACAGTTGTATGAAATCTGCTCTCAGTTTCCCACTCCTACAAAAATCCTTCTATTTCACAGTAGAACATTGCATCTTCCTATTATTTAGACTTAGCTTTTTTAGAAAGTGTCAATGTTCTTACTGGCTATCCAGAGCTGGATTATGTTGACAGCTGCACATAACACAGCTGAAAATCTGATAACCAGTATCTAAACTATCCATTTGTTATAAAAACTATCGAAAAATACCTGCCTCTTTAATGAATAAATACATTGATAGAGTTAAAACTTTTAAGGCATAAGCTAAACTGAAGTCTCTTGGGTTTTGAGTGGTTGGTTGACTTAATAATGAAATGCAACTACATCAGAGAGGGTAAACAATCCATAACGGATTGCTTTAATTTCAATAAAACATGGTTAGTTTAACAGGAAATAATTGTGCTTACCTCTGCTATATTGTGCTCACACCAGCGTTCAACAGCTCTCACAAAACTCTCGTCTTTACGCATATCTACTATCGGTGACCGCCATTCTTGACACCCTGCAGACTGCTGAAGGAGAATACTTTCGTCTGCCTCACATTTTATCACCAGTTTGATTTCGATAGAAGCGCTAGAGAGGAATTGCTGACTTGAAGAAGAAGACGAACCTTGAGACGCCATGTTTATAAATAATCTGACAAAGTCCACTATCGGGGGAGGGGTGAGGAAAAATAGGGACGAAAAAAAATTATAATTGTCATTAAACAAACTAAAAAACTTTAAGATTCAAAAAATATAATGAATTAAATATATCTCGAAAATTTTCAATCGTTTTGTATGCTAAAATTGTGATTTTATCTCTGATGAGCAGTATTCTACTTCCCCTCCCTTAAAACAAACTTTTGACAAGTTGTCAACTAACAGTAAAGCACAGGTAGACCGTAAGCCCGTATTGGGAGGAAGGGTGACGGCAAAATAGTGACGAAAAAATATTTATATTTTTCGTTAAACAAGCTATTACTGCATTCACACCGATGGTTAAACATGGTTAAAGGTGGTTTAATTACACAGGTTTAGAAAATTATCCACAAACAAAAGGCAAACTTTGATTCAAAAACTGCATATACCTGTTTGTTGAACACAACATAAATTCCAGGTAGTTTGATTCCAATTGAGTTGAATGGCTTCATATTATAGAAGATAGAAAAAAACAGTTTAACTAAACACGGTTCTGGTGTGAATGGAGTATATAAAAGCTTAAAATTCATTATAACTTTTAATGTTCTAGTTATTTTTAGAAACTGGGCTGGCTGTTGCGCAAACAAAATCTTATAATTCACGGGAAAGAAGTCTAACAGTGGTTTTAAATGCCTTAAGACAAGAAAGACAAATGGTTTATAATAGTTTTAGTCGAAAAGTCGATTCTTTAATTTCAGCGTTCTGTTTATAGAGCTTTTTTAAAAACGACTTAAAAGTCGTGACGTAAACAAAGCCAGATATGCTACCCACAATTGTTACTCCACCTTCAAAAGTAAGGACTCTGCACAAAAAATTCCTGTCATGTAGAAAAAAATTAGAAAAATCTTTGCGGGATCCAGAAGTCGCTTTCTCCTGTGAGTGACGTCACACTTAAAAGCTTTTGATTGATTGGGCTTCCTGTGGTATACTGAGCACACGCGCCGTAATCTGCGGTAAAGGAGCGGGAAGTTCAGAACCAAAAAATGGCGGCAGACGGCAGCAGATCTCTGCCGGAAAAACGCAAAAGATATCGCTTTCTTCTCTCTTCCTTCACTCAAGAGGAAAGAGAAGAACTAAAAAAGGAAATACAAGCCTTAGGAGGGATCTATACTGAAACACCTGTGAGTTTTAAGGTTTTTTCCATGTTTCTCGCTGGACGTTTTGTGCGTCTGCAAACTTCACACCTCGGATCGCTGTTCCTTTTTTACAGTGTTTTAACTTTTATACTACGTTTTTCGATTCTTTATCAACTTTATTATTCATAAGTGCTAGCAGAAATCTTTGAAGTATCGAATGATTAATTCTTGGTCAATGTTGGACCTTTAGTTTTGCAAAATTTTGCTCCGACGCGCGTCCTTCAAATTCAAGGTGTTTGGCTTTGCTCATTTTAAGATGCTTTCTTTTTGTTTGTTGTAGCATTTCGTCGCAAGTTCAAGTCATATTATTTGTAAGAAACCTAACCGCGGTGAAAAGTTTCTTTGTGGGTGTGCTACAGGTAAGGATTTACAGTGTGGTGATGGTAAAAACCAGCGAAATCTAAAGTTAGTAAGCTTAATTTGCATTTGAATAAAATTGCACCTTATGTAAGGTTGTCAAAATGTCAGTCAACACAGGCATTCCTTCCTACTGCAATGTAATAACCTAAACTTGGTCAACTCGCAGATCAAATGGTAAATATTGATGTAACTTTGTTTATTTTGTGAGGATGAGAGGCTATCTTTTTTTATGGGGGATAGGGTAAGGCAGTTGTTTGACCCCACGGATATAGGTGCAAGTGAAATGACACACTTAGATCTTATAAGAGGCACAAGATTTGAGATATAGTGGTTTTATAGGACTGTGAAAAGTCATAATAGGTGGCACATCACAACACTGGATTGATATTGAGCTGATCACATGGTCATTACATGGCCATCACAGTCAGGATAAAGCACATCAACAAGGGTTTCACAGTTCAATGTAAATTACACAAAAACATCTTTGCAGCACTTCTATCCCTAAAACCTTGTATAAAACCTGTTGGGACTCCTACTGCCAATGTATGCCATTCAAATTTGAGTGACACCTCACCTATCCCCTCTCATCCTTTAATGTTGATTTTTGCTACTGACCACAAAATGAAGCAGCTGGGATCAACATTAGCAACGTTAAGATTTGATGATCCAGCGATCTAGGATGGCTACTGGAAGTTCATTTCTAGAGTTCAGCATGTGCTTAACTCATGGCAAGTCAATGATTCATCAAGACAGTTCATTTGGGAAGCCAGCTGAATGACCTGAATCAGTACATGCTAAATTCTAGCATTTCACTTCTGGTAGTCATCCTAGATCGCCCAGTCATCAAATCTTAGGGTTGCTATTGAGATGGGGAGAAATGATGTTATGAAAATGTATAGGGTCATTTTGTATACCAAGAGAACAGAAATAGAAATTGTCCCCTGTAGTGTGTTATCCTGTTAGAATATTTGCTTATTATTATTTTCATTTGTCTGTATATGTTAAGGTAAATGGATTCTCAATAAGGAGTATATTGTGGATAGTGCAAAGGCACAGCGATGGCTTGACGAAGATGAATATGAATGGAATGAAGAGAGTGAGTTTGATGCCATCCCAGTCAGTCATGTTTCTGCTCCATCGCGTTGGAGAAAAGCATACCATGAAACTCAAAGAGGACCTTTCTACGGATGGAAAGTACTAGTGGTAATCAAAGACATGAAAAGGAAGATTGCTTATAAGAGGTAAGTAGTTAAAATCCACATACAAAAATCTCCTTTGTTGTAATATTAACACCTATGCATGCTTGTGTTATTTGTCTAGACTTCTAGATGCAGGTCAAGCAACAGTGATTAATGCCAAGCCTCCATTCCAACCTAATCTGGTTCAAAAAGTTACTCATGTATTTGTTGAAAAGGCAATGGAGAAAGATGTCAAGTGTTTTCTTGATGCAGGGATTCCATGTGTGTCTCCTGATTACATACCAGAATATATATTACAGGTATAGATAACTTATGAAACCAATTTATTTGATTATAGAAAGATTTATCATCAAAGCTAGTTATTCAAGGCTAGATTCAGCTAAAGAAATTAAGAAATAAAAAATGAAGAATTGACAATTTCTGAATTAATAGAGGAATCATGATTTTGTTACTAACATATTTTTTGTCACTCCAGGATCCCATTCCTTTACTTAAGGATTTTTCCACTTCCCATTACTGCAACCCAAAGATATTGCCCAAGTGTGACACTAGAGAACCAGTTAATCGATACATCACCCCAGTATACCCCCCTGGGGAGTGTGGTGCTCCCAAGACTAAGTCAAGAATCAATGCCATGACAAACCAAGGACAGAAAAGACAAGGAGAACCAATATTTGTAGAGGACCACCCCTCCCCTCCAAAAAAACTCAAACAGGTATTAAAGAATACATAATACTGGATAGTCTATTAGTACATTCTGGAATGATGTTGATTCCACACTCTTACATCTTTTGAGGATGGTTGAATTTAGTATAGGCATAATGTTTCCACATATCAGACTACCTGTCATTCCATTGGGTACTTCTTTATTTTACTACAAATGTTAAGAAAATCTTGTTTTATTTTCAAGAGGATGATGTGGTCTGAAATGGGAAAACAATATGCCCAAGCTGAATGTCTCTATTTATTTTATTGAATTTACAAAATATTTAGGTCAAGAATTGTGATGAAATATTTCCAAACTGGCTTGAATGGCATAGCAGTAGTCCTTGGGTACTAAATACAGATGTAACTACATGTAGAAGACCATTCAATCTAATGCATTCCAAGGTCAGTACAATAATATAAACTCATTGGTTGTTCACATGAACATGCAGTAAGCAGACCCTATTGCCAGGGTTAACTCATAAATTTTGGTATCCCCAGAGAAAGGAAAACAAAAGACCTGTCCCCAGAACCAGTACTATGTACCCTGTGTCTTCATGTAAATTGTCCCTCATTCTTCCATGGTTGAATTCAAAATCCATATGTATATATAATTTTAATACATTTTTGTTTTTCAGTCACAAAAACCAGTATCTACTTTCCCCACATATGTTGTTAATGCTATTGATAGCTACTTGGAAGAAGAAGGACATGAAGTCATAGCTCTTTCCACAATCATGTCATTTTTATCCAGTACCAGACATCCTTCACCTAGCTTGATATATACTATTATGAATAGATTTCTATTGGTAAGCATCTTGATACATAAAAATTGTATTAAATACACAGTATATCTGATTTTATAACCCTCTGTTAATGGGAAACTAATTTTTTCTATTCACAGAAGGCATCAACACCTTGCTTGGCTAGTCAAGCGTACATGGTCCTACAACATCTTGTATACCTTCACCCTCCCCCTGTCAGGAGTAGTTTATATCATCAAGCAATGCAATACCCTATGTGTAATGGTAGAGGGTTAATGAAATCTAATTCAAATGCATGGGAATTTGTATACAGTGTTTTTAGGTGAGGAATATACATTGATTCTGTCTTTGTTTATTAGTTTGCTCATATACTAATGCATAAAAGGTTGGAGGAAAATTATTCCAGAAAATGTTTTTTGTTATTTTCTCATCCCTTGTGAAATGCTAAACAGTGAATATTATCTGTAACATTCAAAAATTTTGTGCTGAAATATTTCAATTTTTTCTTTCAGTTTAGCTTTAGAGTTGAATGATGGAAGTGATATGCAGCATTCTACTTCCAGGTAATTTTGAAAACAGCTAAAATTTCTTTGGATTCAATATCAGCTTAAATCATCATTTCAATACAAAGTACTTTTAGTTATAAGCTGGGCTACTGACTGTGGAGGTTTCTCTATGGTATATGAGTGTGGGAGTGTAGGTGTGGGGAACATAGTGGATTTGCAGACAAAAGCCAGGAGGTTTAATATAAAAGGAAGCTGTTTTGATTTGTTACTCTCTATTCCCACAGGCAAACAAGAGACAACAGCTTGCTCCTTATCAAATTTCTTTGTGGCATTCTAGACAGAGATTTTCTTGCTGTAAAGGAAAAGAAAGAATATGCAGGAAAACTGTACTCACATAAAGAATCATTGATATGGAAAATTATTTGGCCAGATGGACAAGGTGCTTCAGTGAATTGTAAAGTGCGACAGCTATTAAAACTGTTATGGATAAGTGCTAAACAATCTCTAGAAGACAACACCAAGATCCCAGTCCTCTTAGCTCTTCAGGATATTGTTGCCATGGTAGCAGCATGCTTTGAGATCGTGGACCAATCAAATTTGGACTCTAATTCCTCTGGTGTTAATGTTGGATCAAGCATGTTGTCCCTAGCCACAGAAATGGTTCTAACTTGTGGCAGGTCACATGATCAAGAGGGTAGTCTGAGAATGTTGCTGGAGAGTTGCCATCCTGCTTGGTTCAAGATGCAAGTACTTGATATCATCTTGCATTCATATGATGACTGTCTTGTGCCTCAAGAAAGCAAGCATCTCTTGGCTAGAGGACTATCTTTGGAGAAAATAGTAAGCTAATGGATATTAATTTTGAATTAACAGCTAACCAGTTGGCTTAGTTGGTAGAGCATCAGTCTGTTGTGTGGGAGGTCATGGGTTCAATATTAATTTGTGCTGAAGTTGTTTTCTTGATTTTTTGTTTGCCAGGTTTGCTGTTACTTCTTTCTTCTTCCAGTATCAAGTCCAGCAATGAATGAAGAAAATGCAAGCCATGAATCAGATGTTATGCTGAACAAAGATGTTTCAAGAAATACTGCACTCAGGTTGATAACGTAAGCATTGTATATTTTTCCAATGACATTAAAAGAAGCAGATGTTTTGCTACTAAATAAACCATTACTACTCTCAATCCATTCTTTGAGAGTGTGAACAAGATTAGTCCTTGTCTGAGCTTATTTATGTGTATGATATTATAATATTAATTAATTGTAATTAATATGTGTAACATGGGCCCATATTAATCTTCACAGGGATACCAATACCTATCAAAATATATCTAATGATCTACACAAAGAGCCTATGAAAATGAAGAAATTGACAGTCAACAAAAGAAACATTCGTGGTAAGTTGCACAAGGTTTGGATCATTCTGTAAGGACAAAAGCAGCCTTGATCACTGAAACTAAGAAATTTTGATTTTTTTTTCAAGGAGAAACCTTGTTACATAGAGCAGCAATCAAGAATGAACCAGCTAAAATCAAAGAACTGATTGAAGCTGGTGCTGATGTTAATCTGATTGATCATGCTGGCTGGACCCCTTTACATGAAGCCTGTAACCATGGCAACCTAGCATGTGTTGAAGAAATACTTAAAGTACGACCACTGGTTTATGAATCAACTAAGAATGAAGGTAATTATTAATCATTCATTTTAATTTTCTTTCATTCATTAATTCACTTGTTCATTCTTTATTTCTATCTTTTTATATTATAATCTGTTTGGTATTCATTTATTGATCTAGATATTTCCTCCTCATTATTCGTTTTCCATTTAATATTATCTAGGGATGCCAGGCTTGTACATCCTTGCATCCCCAAACTGTGGGACAACTCCTCTACATGATGCTGTGGCCAATAATCACAAGGATGTGGCTAAATTGTTATTGGAAGCAGGAGGTAAGATGTCACTGAAACTGTGTCAAGAAAGGGGTAAGCAAGGATGGGATTAGAAAAGAGGGAGTAGCAAGGCAAGAAGTTAGTAGAAGGATAGGAATGTCAGGGGATGGAAGGGAATTTGTAACACTCACAGCATAAGAGAGGGGTTAGGTACATGTATGGAAGAGAGCAGCAGGGTCATTAAAGGGGAAGGGTTGCTGCCAGGGGTGGAAGTAGAAGAATAGTGGCAGGGGAGGGGATAGAAAGGAATTTATGACACTGGTGATAGTGTGATAAGGAAGGGAACAATGCTGTACACATACATCTCCAAGAATGTGCCTCACCATCATAGAATACTTATATCTTAAGAATATGCTTTCTTTTTTCTTTTCCAATTTAATAGGATTGCCTTTACTGCAAGCCAAGAATGCAGGTGGCCTTACACCTATAGATGTATCAGTTAGTGATGCCATGGAAACATATCTAAAGAGTACGGAAAGAAATCTACTCAACAAGTCAGTCCATAACAATCAACAACCATCCAGCTCTATACAAGTCCCATCTGATAATACTTACCTCAAGGTGCTTGGCAAAAAAGGTCGTAAAAATACAAGACACATATCTCCAGAAAACTGCCAGGTTTATCTGTTGTTGCTGTCACAGTTAGTTCAGAGTTATGCAAGAATGCACCACCTTGGTTGTGTATATGGACCTTATATGAATGATGATGTTATTACAAGCAATAAGGACCATGACGAATCAATGGTGGATGTGTCTGTGATGAAGTCTTTTCCTACTCATGTAGAGAAACTCAAGTTCCATCTTGGCAAAGTCGCAAAAGATGGTCAACTGAACCCTTTATCTCAATCTCGCTTGGAAAGTATGAAATTTTTATGAAAATCAGTTCTTCTATGGCCAATGGAATATTTTATAATATCACATTATGCAACAGGAAAAATATTCAAATTCTATCCAAATGGTTTTATAGATGGATGATATTGACATTTGAAAATTTATGCAAAAATATTTAATGTATATATGATTGTTTAAAAAGAAAGAATTGATTCTCCAAAGCAAGATTTAGAATAATTGAATGTTATTGTTTTAATGGTAGGAGTCAAGTTCTGTACCATAAATATGGAGGTTTTGTTAACTTTCTAAAGATCTATAATATATAATCAGGAATAAAATATCTTGGACAATAAAGGCAAGAAAATATTAAAAACAAGTTTTAAGGTTTTAACATTTATATTGACATTGTTTGAGAATCTATCCATAACTTCTACCAACACTACCATGTAGAAGGGTGCAGTAGTGACCCACAGTATGCATAGAGCAGATTCTGTTTCACTGTGAAAAGATTGGGTATAATTGCTGCCATAAATGTACCATTTCACAATCAAGTTGTTTTCTAGAATTTTGCTGTGCCTTGAATTTTCATGCTATGAGCTTTTCACAGTCATAAAATCTGCTCTATGAACCAAACTCAATAATTGTGGTATATGGGAAAAGACTATTGACCTCTCCATTTAAATTCATCTGAATATTACATAATTGTGATGTCAGGGACATCGAAACATCAGCTATCACTAATTATTCTTTTATTTATTTTGAAAAGTATCAACATATCCACTGTCATTAAATTTCCTAATTCAAAAAGAAAAAAAGGTGAATGACCCCTCAATAATACTGGGCACAAATTGAGGTGATCCTCCCAAAAGGCTTGCACAGATTTTTGTGACCCTTCAGGTTGCCACAGAAATAATGGCTCTTCTATTTGTAACACCCCTTTGAATGGTCCCTACCCTACTTGGGGCATGGGGAGACAGGAGGGGAGGGGTGGAGTGCCGAAACTGTTCAAAAAGAGCTGGCCAGCATAAAAACTCTTGTTCATCTTGAGGGGGGTTAAGGTGCTGACCCCTTTATTCCATTTACATCTTTTTCAGGGAGGTTACACCCCGATTTATTTTTTATCTTTGGTGGCAGTTTTGAGTCCAAAGAGCAGGAGGATCTCCGTACATTTTTCGGTTACCTGATCAATCTTCATTTTTTATTTCTTTTCACCTTTCTTTCAGTTGCCAGTTGCCCATTTGTTATCTTCTTTTTAATTGGTAACAAAGCTATAGAGTGAAGGTGCAAAACCCGTGAAATAAAAACTAATAGTTACAGTATAGTAGTTAAACAGACACAAAAGAAAACAATGGAATTAGGGTCTAATACCTATTTCACAGGTTGACTTCACACTATCTTTTAATTTATTTATATTTTAGTAACAGTCTCCTAGGATACTGGTTCTTTCTTTCTCCTCTCTCTCTCTCTCTTATTAAATAAGAGAGAGAGAGAGAGAGAGAAATTTTATTTATTTATTTTTATTTATTTTTTTTTTTATTTTTTATTTTTTACCTTCGTTTTCCTTGGACATCCCATCTCATTTTTCTTTTTCATTTGGAATGACTGGGTTACCTATGGTAATGCGCGCAGTGTATCATGGGATACAGTAAAAGTACTCACCCACAAACCAGTAAAACAAGAAAGGACAAAAAACATGGCAGTCAAAGTAGAAGAAGATGAGCATGTCTTTCCTCCCCAAAATATCCCTCTTTTATGGACAGGTGATGGGTTCTAAACACGAATCCTTACCAAAAAAGCTTCTCTGAAGGTAAATGTGGCTTCAGCTGGTCATTTGAGAAGAAAAGCCGCACGATGTCTCGGAGGGAAAAGAAAGTCAAACATGGCGGGCGACAAAAGAAAAAAGAAGAGGATTTCTTCGTATTTGGATACGCTAGTAAACTGTTCAGAGACGATAAAATAGCAGGATTTCATGAAGAAGGCAGACATCTTATTCCGTGGCCAGGAGATGACAGTCTTCTGATAGACAGGTCTGTTGTAAGAAGATTGTTTATTTTACAACATTGATGAAAATAAAGATGTGTTCACTTACTGTTTGAAACGATGTGCAGTATTTTGTATAAAAGAATTCTTTCTAGGGATATTGGAATCCTAATAACACTTCGCTGAGGTCGTTCAGCAATGTATAAACGAACTTCTTCTTGTCCAAAACAACAGTTTTCTTCGGTTTTCAACAAAAACATTTGAAGCAAAATACGTACGTAAAATCGAAGCTGAAGAACGCTTAGTAAAGCACAAAGTAAAATCCAATGTGCTTGTTGAATTTTTGTTCCATCTTGATAAGGTGGTAGGTAAGTAGTATATAGGGATATGGATAACAAATGACAGACAGGATGAAGCTCTTGGATATCTTCACTGTACTTGTGAGTATGAGATAACCTCTAGTCTACATAGATGTACTGTACCAAGATTCTTAAAAATTGTGGTTCGTTATTCTTTTTGTATTCTTTTTTAATACATGGCTACGCACAGATATGAAATTTAACTTTGAGTGTTCAACCTTGAGTGTTCAAACTGAATGAGTTAGACCCTGTTCAGACGTTGAACTTTTGCCGCATCAAATCTAATTGGACTAAAATAGGTATACTAATTTTTGTTAACATGTTTTCCTTTCAATTTCTTGCTTCCTTGGTTTAGGTATGACTGCCGTCTTCTATTCACAGAGAAATCTCAGTTTGAGTGCAAGCCAGGTGATCTCTCTAACAGTCTTTCACCAGAAGAACAGGAAATTGAAAGGCTGTGCGATGAAGAAAGATACCTGGAACTACATACAAACTTGGAAGAACATGACATAGAGCAAGGTTTGTTCCTGGTTTGAAGAAATAAGATTTTTTACAGCAACATGTTTTGTAAAGAACTAAAATTATGGTTTGAAATTACAACAAACCTGGATCCTCTCAACCACATGGAAATTTCATTCCCACTTACAGTAGGTGTACAGATATATTCTGAAACTGCATGGCATGTAGCCCTCAAGCCCTCCCCTATCATTCCGAACTCCATTTCATTTCTGTGGAGAGTGGGGGTTGGCATGAAGTGCTGGTGAACAGAGATTTTTTTATTGGTATAAAAGGTTTTAGAGCTATTTATCATAGCCTGACTAAACTTCTGTTTTGGCCATTTTAAAGTAAATTTTGTGACACTTTATTTTAACAGTTTTTTTGTTCATCAGAGGAAGAGATGAAGAGGTTCCAAGAAGCTATTTCACAGGACAGTGGCTATACTGCTGTAGGATTTAGTTATGACAGCTATGGACAAGAAAATACTGTAGAAAACGAGTCTTCAACAGAAAACAAATGTGATCAACCCCAAGGTACTGTTACTAAAAATATGAAGAATTGACTAAGTTAAGAGTGACGACACAAATGATATTTGTTAGGTACTTACATGCATGTGAATATTGCATTTTATAGAGCCAACAGCTTTTCAAGTGGTGGAAAAATTTGTAGCTCCAGAAGAATTAGAGGTTCCTGATGGCATGGAAATAGTAAGTGGCTTGTTAATTCCCTTTTTGGTGGTATGGATTGCAGACACTGCTGCTGCATTGCTTCTCACCACTAATAAATTGTGTATGGACAAGAAAATGGAAAAAAACACCACTGTGAGTCCAGTGGGTCAAGTTGCTGGTAAACTTGAACCCAGTGGATGCCACACATGAGTAGAGTTTGTTAGATGTGTTGTTCTCTCCCTTGCCACAAGGGTTTTTGTCCAGGTTCTCTGGTTTTCCACCCTCTGTAAAAATCAACATGTGAGTTGAGTGTTGTGTGCTGTAAATATTGAATGTAGCAGTAGTGAATGTTGCAAACCTCATGAAAGAGCTCCTCACAGGGATTGATGATTGTAAAATATGCGGGTTTTTTAATAGATTAAATTTATAGACAAAATGACTTTGATGCCCTTTATTTTTAATCTTATATTGCTTCAAAGCAATATGCAGTAGCATTTCAGCCTGGGAGCTGAAACAAAATTAATATTATTAACCTTATTTGTTTCAGCCTGATACAGCAAAAATGAATGCCATTATTGAAAAAACAGCCATGTTTGTGAGCGGACATGGCACGCAGATGGAGATACTGGTTAAAGCAAAGCAAGCAGGAAACCCCCAGTTTGACTTCCTGAACTTTGATAACTGGTTAAATCCTTACTACAAACACATGCTAAAGTATATTAGAGAAGAGAAATATGTTCCCCAAGTACAAAATCAACCATCTCCAAAACAGGAACCTGGTATGTGTCTGTTATTGGATGGTATACACCATAATTTTTACTTAGATGGTCTGCGAAAAACTCTGACCAAATAGAATTAAAGAGGTTGCAATGTATGTTCTTGATTATAAACAAAAATAAAGTTTTAAAAATCCAATGTGTTTACTATCCAGAGCCAGAGAGTGAAGATGATGATTCTGATTCTGATGGTGAATTTGAGCTCCATCCCTTGCTGACAGCATCACATCGCAGTGCGTCATGTACCCCTAACTCATCTGCCCCTTCCTCACCTGCACCAAGCACCAACACCATTGATCACTACAACTATCCATCAACAACTGTATCAAGTTTAGATTCCATCCAGGCACCCTATCCTCTAGATAACACATGTAGTGGGACTCCAGGTTCCTACCCAGGTTACACAACTACAACTAGCATGGAATATCACATGGCATGGACTCAACATAACCAAGTTGCTGGTGGCTATCATTATGGTATGTATGTTAAAATGAAAAGTCTCTTTTCACCATTGGTCCATATAATGTAGTCATTATTAATAAGAGTTAATATAGGCAATGATACAAACTGTCTTCAGTGACAAGCAATTACAGTATGCACTTTTGTTTTAAACTTAAGGATTGGTCAATGATTAGCATGCTTCCATCAAGTTTTGAGTTGGTTAGCACACAAGACGCAAGAGTCGCATGATGCATGCCTTTGTAATATCAATGAAATTCTCAAAACGTCATGTGCATACAAGTATTATCACATCAGCATACAGCCTGGACACTTGCACATGCTAATTAACTAATCAGACCATGGGTTGTATAGAGGCTACATATGTCATTGATTTTTTCAAGTATTGGTAGCACTGCTTGTGCATGTTTATCTGAGTTCACCAACACTAGATTTTTGTCAATTAAGGCCAACATTTGATCTTAATTTCCAGTAAGTGAAAGTTCTACACATCTCATGTCATCAGCACCAGCACCATTGGTGACAGCTGCCAATATGCTGCCTCCACCACCCCCACCCCCTGGGGAAGGACCACTAGAAGGTATTAGTTCAATAGACTTGGATTCTTTGTTTTAGATGTTAGTTTTCTTGCAAGCTTCAAACTAACACTAAATCTGTCTGTTCACAGATCAATACAGTCATAACCAACATCACGTACAACATCCACAATACCCTTTACAAGAAGGGGCACACCCTGCTGGCATGCCAAATATTACTCCTGATACACACCTTATGCCAGGACACCCTGCCGTAATAATGCTGGCAGCAGCCCCTGCACCTATATTACCACCTTCTCCTGATATCCAACCTATCATTGATAAACTAGCGACTTATGTGGCCAAGAATGGGCATGATTTTGAAAATATCATTAAAGCTAAGAATGACCCAAGGTTTGCCTTCATTCATCCATGGAATGAAAACCATCAATATTATCTGTACAAGAAGCAGCTTTGTTTTGAGCAGATTGAGCAGGAGAGAAGGGAGGCAGCAGCGGTGAAAGAAACAAAAACTACAGGTTAGATAAACCAAGATTTATCCTCATATTTGCCAGTTCTCATCAACAAGATTGATCATCAGAAATATTGGCTACCCATAGGTTATTTAAATGGGTATTTCATAAATGTTATTATTTACAGTCAAAATGGCTCTAGCATACCCTCTAGGCTCCATTAATAATTTCATTATTCTAAAATTGAATTAATTATTTGATCTGATCAGGTTTTCATTAATAAATCTCTGCAATTTTTCAAAAAGCTTCTAAAGATTGATTGAGTGGTAAAGGCTGAATTGTGACTCCATTCAGAAAAATCATTGGATGTTGAGACAATCATACATTGTATATACTAGGGTGTTACTTCACAGTGTTTGATATTAGGTGGTGGGAACATGTCATCAATTTAATAGTTCAACTTTATTTGTGTCAATTATAGCCAGCCCAATCAGTTTCTCCATCAAACCAAAAGAAGTGTCCAAGCCAAAAATTGAGTACAGAACAAATGTGATCTACAAACAAAGCTTTGAGCCAGGAGAGAGTGAAGATGAGGAAAATAAAGAGGAAGAGTCAAATGGAAGCTCTAATGGAAATGAAAGTGAGAAAGTTGAATCTAGTGAGACTGAAAAAAAGAATGAAACACAGGATGTTGATGAACCAGGTGCTGATCTTGAAATGCAGATGTCATCCATAGAAGCTGCAGAAAAAGAAGGTAGAGAGAGGAAGGAGGAGGAGGAGGAGGAGGATGGTCTGGTAGATAAAGATGATGATGGTGACAGCAATGGGAATGATGATGATGATGACTTGTGATGATGATGATGGCAATGAAATGGAGGTGATGATGATGATGATGCCAAATGTTAAAAACATTATGGCAATGATGTTGGTAATGATTGATAGCAGTGTTGATATACTTCTTTATTTTGTGTTTATGGCACAAAATTTGTTTTTCAGCTCAAAGACTAGAGGCCGTATCACAGTCCCAAAGAGAAAAGCAGCTTCAAATAGAAAGAAAGCGCAAGGCATCACTGTTTATAAGCATGCTAAAGAAAACAAAAGGAGCTGATGAAGAAAACTCCGAGTAAGTCAACGTTTCTTGCTATCTGTTGATTTTGCTCATCTAAAATGTCTAATGCTGTTTAATAATTACTCTTACAGGTCTGATGGGAGAAGACTTCAAAACAGTGAGAACCAAAAAAGACGTTTCACAGAAAAGAAAAGACCAAGCAATACAAGGTGTGTGATGAGCTTTTTGTTGCATTTTTAATCTCTTTTATTAGTTGCCATTTACACACCATTACAGACCATTCATTATTTAATACCAGGGTAGCAATCACCAAAAATATACATAAAAAGGGGGAATAACTGTCTGTAAGGGGGTTACGTTTTTTGTTTTATTTGGATCATTCTCACCAGCCCCCCCATCTCCCACCCCACCTGACATACAACACACCAGACAAGGTATCTGTTGTGATCTGATGCATCTGAGTTTACAGATAAATACAGTAGAGTGGACAGTATGTTTAGCAACTTTTCTCAATTTTTTATCACACTGTACCTACTTTTTGTGACTTTTAGATTAGATATGTTTGAGGACAAAAGACCAAGGCATGAAGCTGTAGTTACATCTGGAGTAGGAGCACCATCACCTGATACCATTAAGGTTACTCAGGTATGTATATGTCCTACACAGTTGTGTGTTTTATACATGATACATGTATATACCACTGGCTTTGAAACAACAGATATGGAACTGCATAGGGAGAGGAGTTGGTCATGCTGTTGCCTTTTCACTGTTAAGGGTGGGGGGGGGAACAGTACATGGTAGAAGATGAAATTTAACAGAAGTAATTGAATGTGTTTGGTGTATAGAGACAGAAATTATATAGTAAGAAAATAACATGCCCTTTGTGGGAATCAAACCCCACAGCTTCAGTTTACCAGTGTGGCATTACCCACCATGTACCACAAGGACCAACCATGCTGGTAACACAGCTGGATAATGTAGTGTATGTGAAAACTGCAGGGAACCAGGACATTATTTTTCTTTGTAGGAAAACTGAACACCATAATTTTGGGCACACATAGGAATTTAAAATTTAACAGATAAAAAGTACATGTACATGGCAGACACTTAATGAAACTTTATTTGCACATTTTAACAAGGAACTAAACAAAATACATTATATACATATGTACTTATTACTTTTTAATAATTATGCCTGAAGCCTGTAAATAAACTGAAAAGATTTCTAGATAGGCCTTGGCAAGCCAAACACGGGTTTACAGGGTTAAGCAGTTTAAGAATCGTTTTGGCATGTTATCAGTGTTTTTAATAAATTGTTTTCATTGTTATTCAGGATTTAATGGCTAAGGTTCGAGCTGCTTCACGTACAAACAGATAAGTGCAACTATGCCACCAGAAGGAAATAATTCAAAGAGAGTGTAACTGGATTATTACTGTAAGAGTTGACATCCTTTTATGCTGTGTGTACGACTTCATGAGGCAACAGACGTCCACACCACATGGCTTTGTGCTGCTTTTTCCCATTCAAGCAGATTAAGGGCCACTAATCCATACAACATGGAGTTGCAGCATTGCTTGTGCTAGCAAGCCACTTTCTCCTGTCCTATCCCGTCATTTTCTATCTGTCCATTGGGGAAAATCTAACCAAGTCAATAGCACTTTGCTTTGTACTGACATCTCATGCACAGTTTACATAACTGGGTGTTTTCAAGGCCAAGCTATCAGTTTGATATTTTGGCATGACAGTTACAATATTTAACTAACATTGTGAAAATATACACACTGTGTGGTCCATTCTGTGCATGTTTTAACAATGTTGGTTAAATGTTCGTGCTTATTTTGATATGAACCCTTCAGAAAGATTGCGATCAGAGGTGATGTAAATGTCTTATGATTTAAGCAAAAAGAATATTGTTAGCCTTATCACAATGGCTGAGAACAAGTTCCTTGCTATTTGGCATCATAAATTATGACTGGAAAGGAGATTGTTGAAGTAAAACTCCTCTAAAGCTAGCACCTCTCTTGGCAAGGTTCCAAAACTAAGGGCCCAGAAGATTTTGAAAACAGTTTTACAATTCAGATTCCTCTAAAATTATCAGGAACACGTTATTTCAAAATAATTTAAATCTGTTAAGAGTGCTGTAACTAACAAAAATGATACATTCTAGTATTTGTAACATAAGACTTTGTGTTATCTTGATCTATGGAAGAATCATAGCAAACAAGATGTGAATACCATTAGATATTTTACCAATAAAATAATATAAACAATTATTTAGTATTATTAGAGTGAACGTACTTAAACCGTGAAACAAATAGTAATAATTACTACTAATTACTAAATAGACTAGTAGATCTAATT